>ML789216.1:234577-248292 GCA_009831015.1 Picea engelmannii | reverse complement strand
TTGTAGGAAACTGAACCAAGTCCCAAGTCTGGTTATTTACCAAGGAATCCATTTCCTCTTTCATGCCTTTCTCCCACTTATTTTTGGTGTCTTCCTGCATTGCCTCCTCATAACATTTTGGTTCACCAGAATAAGTCAACAATAAATAATACAATGATTCAGGAGAGTATCATTCAAGGGGTCTACTTAACCTGTTATATCTTCTAAAAACACTTGTAAGAGTTTGAGGTACCTGCTAATCATGTTGTTGTACATTATGATTTTTTGGTACCTCTGGAATTTCTTTCTCAATGATCTCATCAAGCACTATGTATTATGTTTTTTCTTTTTCTTATTTCTTTCCCTACAATTGATCTTTGTACATGACCTTATCATTGAATATGACATCTCTACTCTTAATTATTTTATTATTTTCATAATCTCATAAGAAATAACCAAAATCATTAACACCGTATCCAATAAAGGTACACTTCTTGGATGTTTCTTCAAGCTTTGTTATATTCTCTTTATAAATATGGACAAATGATTCACAATTGAAAGTATTCAAAAAATAATAGTTTAACTTTTTACCTAGCCATGCCTCCTCTGGAGTTCTACCATCGAAAGATATTGAAGGTCCTATGTTTATTAAGTGTAACAACCCACTCTTTTCTTCTCAACGCGAACTTATTATTTGAGGACACTTGCTTGCAAGTGATTCGGCTTATTATACTATTGGGCATTTGATTATGATTATGAGGCATTATGGATAAGATGACATGTTATTTTGTTGTATTGATATAGATAGGTTCTATTGACTCGGTTCTCCTGAGTGTTCAAGATTTGGACCTCGAGGATGCAGAGGCATCGATTAAACCCTTGGACTCTGGATCAAGTTAGGGAGTGTACCCTTGGGGTTTGATTGTTGTATATATGACATATGTGCATCTAATTAGATGTTATGATTATGGAATTCATTTCTAACATGATTCATTGATGATGTAGGTTGATGATAGCTTGTCGACTAGAATCACATTTGGAGTAGAGGGGTTACGCACAACCACCAGAGACGTTGAGGGAGAGGTGTGGACAACAACCTTGCAGCAGCCTACTAGCACTCTTGTCGTGGCTCGAACTGTAGGTTAACAATTACCTAGTTCAAGAAGACCCACAATGTCGTGAGGAAATAATGTGAAAGTCACTCACAATGATTCTAAGGGGAACGCAATAAGTCAGGAGAATTATTCCTTAGAGGCCCTTAGTCTCCCACAACATCACCTAGAGGATTATTGACTCCAAGGGTTTTGATGTCTACCAAGTCAGTCAAGAGGCGAGTGACACCCTTGGAGCACGTGGTGTGTCCTGAAGGGCACGTCGCACAAGAAAAATGGAAGAGGTGAGTGGAACCCTTGGAGCATGTGGTATTTCCTGAAGGGCACGCCACATAAGAAAAACAAAATGAGGCGAGTGGCACCCTTGGAGCACGTAGTGCATTCTGAAGGGCACATCGTACAAGGGAAACAGAAGGAGGCAAGTGGCACCCTTGGAGAAGCTAGTGAATCCTAAAGGGCACATCGCATTGTTAACTAATAAGAGAATAAACCTATATGGCCTTAGAACAAATAACATGATAAGAAATATTTAAAAACAATTTCCCAAGTAAAATGTCGTCGAGCCTTGAAAATTAAAATCTAGGTCTAAAGTAATACTTGTGTAAAGAAAAAGGAAATAATAGTAATAGTAATAATAATCATTAAGCATGTGACAAAAGGGGGTAAGAAACTTGACTAAATTATCGAAATCAAATTATTGAGGGATTTAAAATTTTAAATGGGAAATGATTGTTTTGTTACACATGCTAATTAACATTTATTAATTAAAAAGAAAAAGGGGGGGAAATATAATCTTCTACACTTACTAATTTGAGTTTAGATAAAAAGGGAAAGAGGAAATTTTAAAAGAATTAGGAAACTACGAAAAAGCGGGAAACATAAAAAGAAAGGGGAAACACAAGGAAAAACAAGAAAGACTAACTTAGTAAGGTATCTAGCATTTCATAACTTTCTAAATTAAACTCAACTAGTAAATTAGTAAAGGGGTAAGTCATTAAAATGTGTAAGGGAATATGGGGACACCTAGGAGCGATTCTAGGAATGCTTTTAGGTGGGTGAGGGAAATAGGAGTAATTAATTAATTAATAAAATTAATTTATGGTGCAATGAAGGGGATGGGTGACCCATGTACGAGGAGGATTTTTATATTAAATTATTGAACAATAAATTAAATGGGATTTTGGAAAAGTAAATGACTTAGAAACTCTATATAAAGGAGGGAGGAGGAYGATGATGGATTGGTTATGTTATGCATAACGTTACGAGGCAGAAATTTAGACTTGACTGACTTAKCTTGTGGGAGTTGGGATACCCAACTCGGCAAGGAGTGGTAGCTCGACCTTGCGAGGTGATATGGGATCTAGATGATCTTTGTTTTAGTGGGTGTGGCCCATTTGTGGCTCAGGGGGCTAAGGGGGGAGAAGAGTACCCCTAGTGTTGGCTGGGAGGTATCGGTGAAGTCTCATCGGTTGGAAAGAGGGAGTTGCACGGAGCGCACAGGATAATGACTCAAAGTGGACAACTTTGGCTATGGTACGCTTAATTGATTCTGCATGGTCTATTCTTATTATACCTTATGCTTTCAATTCTATATTTTTAATTGGGTAAATAAATGTTGACTTATCATTTTAATTGATAACTTCAGTTCCCCATAACCTTAAGCTCATTGTTGATTGTTTCCCTTGGCTTTCAATCCCTTCCTATTGTGATTGTCCTTGGGTTTTGTTTATTGTTGTGAAGAGTTTTTATTTTTGTCCTCATCTCTAGTGCATCAGTCCACGCCTGAGTTGTCAGCCAGGAGTCGAATTAACGGTCATCACTTTGGTGCATAGCAACCTATAGATTCTAATGCCTTTCTTTTCTGTGTGTGGATGATGAGTGAGGGATGTGTTTCCCCAGTTTTTTACCCCTCCTTATCTCCACGTTTGATATCCACATTTGCAATGGTCTCTGCATGTTATTCACCTTTGCGTACTAAATGTTCTCGGCGTTGAAAACCATGTTTAGTAATCTTTGCATGTTATTTTATTTGATGACACTTTCCTGCATTTCAACACACTCACCCATGGAACTTTTGTAACTCTTCTTTTTTAATTTAATCCTAGAAAATTAAACTCTGCGTTTAATGAATTCCCTAGCGAATACACTCTGTGTTTTTATTACTTCTAATGGCAAATTTTACCTTGCAACTTTACCCTTGGTTTATAATTTTTGGTTGCTAATTTACCCTTCATTGGACAACATCTTCTTTTCTATCTTATGACTGAGATTGAAGCTTCATGACAATTTTTTCCTTACTTTGTATTGCCAACGACTTCATTATTGTTACCAGGGTGTTTTTTTTCTTTTTCATTTAAATGACCACGGACAGATGCTATCCATGGCTACTTTAAATTCTGGTTTCGTTTCTTTATGCCGACGTTTTAAGGATATTCTTCACTTCCGTTAATTTTCTTCCAGCCCCTCTTTGGCTATCACTATGATGTATTCAGTATTGAGAATTATATGGTGAACAAGATGGCTATTACCGTATAATGGTTTCTAAAATTAAATGAAAAATTACACAAAGATTAGCTCCACCCTTAGTTGTAGCACATATTAACGCAACAATTTCCTATTCATTCACTCAAATAATTACTTCAGTAGTTTTGAATAGATTGTGGCGCTAGTGTATTTTTGGAAAAGATTCTCTCAACGATTGAATTAGATGGCAATAACCCTGCATTTTTAAAGTTGGTTGAAAACATCTCACATAGCACCAGTGATATCATTAATTCTTTGGATGACATTTTTAATTGTGTCAAATCCTGCATCTAATCTAGAAAAATTATCGGCGTTTTAATCTCAGTGTTTGGTGATTGCATTTTTATGAGTTCGTTTATACATCTACATTCGTAACTTTTATATGACAACAATTTAATAAATGGTTGTGTTTTTAATACCTTTACTGGACTGGGATTTTACCTTTGACTACAAACTAATTAAATTTGGACAGCGACACCATCCATTTAATTGGACAGTTATGTCATGTGAAAATTTATAGTGTTTGATGAGTCTGCATTGAGATATGTTAATGGATAACGATTTTTACCCTTTTGATAACAAGATATTGCACACTATTATCATCACACACAACTCAATCACATTTCTCCCAACCATATCGTATTTCGCTCAACAATATCCTCTTTTTTCCTTCTTTAGTTTATGGACAGTGATGTGCACTTTAAACAAAAACAATGTCATTCTTAGTTCTATTTTTTAACATAACATGATACACATCGTCATAATCTAAACAATTTTTTATTTATTTGGTCAACGTTGTATATGTAATGAAACTGCGATTGAATGTTTATGGACAACATTGTTATTTATTAATTCTTCTACAATATGGTTGAAAGAGAACATTATAATCTAACAACATTAATGTTGTGTGGGTTTAGACAACATTTACCTCTACATTGGAAGACATCGATATCAATTCCTTGGTTTAAGGGCCACATTAGACTCAACAACAATGATAGTTTGAAGGACAACAAAATTAGGGTCCTTGCTCTAGTTTAAATACTGAATTTGAAACACCTTTACCATCACTTTGAACACACTTACACTATGATTGATGTTGTGTATTGGTATATATTTTTTTAGACAACGTTTTAGACTGCATTGATGCAATGACATTTATTAAAATCAGCAACCTAGAGGGTGGACAGTGAAATTCAATGGATTTATCAATCTATTTTTATTAGTTTAGATTTAGATTTATCAAGAGACTTTTTGATAGACTTTGCATTTGTTAATAGACAGAGATTTTATAGTTAGACTGCATTATCATTGTTAGACATGGATTATTGATATAGAACAATTTGGATATGTCTTTCACCTTGATCTAAGTCTTGTACATTTGCGATAGAATTTGTTGTGCAAGGAGTTTAATGTGGTGTATGATTTTTATAGTCATTAGATTCCCTTGCATATTGTGTCTTGTCATTTGCTAGTTGGGAGTTGGGTTTAGTCCTCATATTTTGACAGTTACTTTGGTTTCCTAGCACGCGGATGTTAGCTTGGGTTGAGGGCGTAGAATTTCTATGTTGTTCCATGGTTACGGTCATGGCCATTGCTTGGTGTCGGTGTGATTCCTGATGAGGGGATCAATGCGCACCTTATCAGATATATGCGAATGATAACCTGGCCAGATTCTTGCATTTCTTGATGTGGATGTTGTCATTGTAATTGATGTCAGTACTGGATTATGTAATGCATCAACATGTTTGGTTGTGCATGTTGTAGAGGTATCTAGTTATTGGTCGGCGAGGCCATGGTGTCATGTGGTTGATGTTGTCCTTATCCTGTAGGCGTTGTCTTATTGTGAGAGGCAGGTAGTCGTTTCTTCCTTTGATTATTGCATGTTATGTCCAACACCTGATGTTCTAGTATGTGAAGTCATTTTTCTATATTGCTCAATCTGCTTGATTTGTGTCATCGTCAATTTTCACCGTTAACTGTTGTTCGTTGTTGTGTTCCTATCCTTCTTAAAACAAAAAAAAATGATTTTGCATTGCGTCATTTGTAGTTGTAATGATAGGGTTTCTACATTAATTAAAGAACAATATCTACAACATTTGCCCAAAACTGTAAGGGAAAACCATCATGCAATTGCATACTCCTTGCATGCTCCATGATTATTGTATTCATCCTTTCTGACACAACATTTTCTTGTGGTGTTCCTGGAACCATCTTCTCTCTATGAATCCCATGGTATTAATAGTAATCGTCAAACTCCTTGCTTCACTGTTCACCTCCATTGTCTTATCTGAGACGCTTCAACCTTTTTCCCATCTCATTCTCAACCAAAGATTTCCATTTCTTAAAAGTATTAAAAACATCATATTTTTTCGAATGCAATAAACCCAAGTTTTTCTAGTTGCATCATCAATAAAAGTAACATAATAAAGATATCCACCAAGAGATGATACCTAAGTTGGTCCCTATACATCTGTATGCACAAGATCTAACCTTTCACTCTTTGTTTCTTTTCTAACCTTGAGAAATATGACTCTCTGATGTTTTCTATAAACACAATGCTCACAGAAATCCAAATCAATTTGTTTAATATCTGGAAACAAATTTATTTTTTGAAGTATTTGCATCCCCTTCTCACTGATCTGTCTAAGCCTATGATGTCGCAGTGTTGTATCCACTCCTGTAGAATTTAAAGAGATAGGAGAGTCAATATTACTAGTACATAAATACAATGTACCTACCTTATCTCCTTTTTCTATCATCAATGATCCTTTGGTGACCTTCCACACCTTATCTATAAATATGGATATACAACCTTCACTTGCCAACTGCCATGTTGAAATTATATTTTTCCTTATATCTAGAACATGTCTTACCTCTTTCAACAACCATTGGTTTCCATTGCTTTGCTTTATTTTTACCTTTTCCATTCCAACAATTTTGCATGGTGCATCATCAACCAAATGAACCTATCCAAAATTACCTTGAACATAATCTAGAAAATGTTTCCTATGAGGTGGGGCATGAAATGAAGCCCTTGAATATACTACCTAAGACTCAAAAATATTATCTGTAGAATCAAAGCATCTTGTAACACATCACCTGTTACAATTTCTTCATGATTTTTCTCCCGATTTCCATATCTTTGTTTCTTTGGAGATTTGTAGTCTTTCTTTAGAAGTATTTTCTTCCCACAATTCCAACACTCTATCCTTCCAAATATGGATTTGGACCTACCCTTCCTAGAGTTACCATGGTTGCTTGAGCGCTTTCCTCTATCCTTTTATCTTCCCATGTTCTCCATGTTTAACACATTACTTAATGTCTAACCTATGTTTTTCCATTGCATTTCCTCACTAAGGACAACACCAACAACATCATCAAATTTTAAAGTGTTTGAACCAGAGACATAGTTAGTTATAGCCATGACCAATCCATTCCAACTTTCTGGCAATGAGAAAAATATTAGAAGATCCCTAACCTCATCATGAAAGTCAACTTTTAAAGAACTTAGTTGATTATTAACCATATTAAATTCGTTTAAATGATATGCAATAGACCCACCTTCTGACATCTTCATATTAAACAATCTCTTCATTAGAAATACCTTATTAGATGTCGAGGGTGTTTCATATAGTTTATCCAATGCATCCATCAACTCCTTCGTTGTATTTTTTTTTGAAATATTGAAAGCCACCAATGCTGCTAGGATCAACCCTACCTTTCCTAGTGCCTTTCTATCAATAACCTCCCATTCTTCATCTTTCATGGTTGTCAGCTTCTTTACCATTCCACCTAGTGGTAGGAATAGATCTTTCTGATATAAATAATATTCCATTTTCATCTTCCATAACTGGTAGTTTTGGACATTAAATTTCTTGAGCCTAAGATTTCCATGTAACACCATTGCTACCACTCGAACCAAGAATCCTCTTTTCCTACGAGTTACCTTTCTCTTTGAAACTAGTTGTTATAAAAACAAGATAGTGAAGAAATAAAATAAAACAAATGTGAAAATAAAACACAAAAGATACACAATCCAATAGAGACATAGATATATGTGGTTCACCCACTGTGGTCTACATCAATCAGAGAAATTTCTAGGTCCTTCCTTTATTATTATCCAACAAATGATGGCATACAAACTACAACACACCCGTCGTGACTTCTTCTTCTTTCTCTCATAGTCTCTTCACTTAGAATACAATATTTGCAATCATACATAGCCACAATACATTTTCCTCATAAAAGAGGATTTCCTTGTAGGGAAAAAATCCCTAACATAACTTATACCATCATATATGTGACCTTATAATGAATGGTCTAGATTAACTATGAAATTACAATATACATTTACAATGAAAATTCTCCTTCGGGGAACACTGTCCCCTGAACCTTTATCGGGGGCCCGCTTTCCAGTGGACCCCATAGAGGGGGTAACCCACCTATGAACTCCCCTGTGTGGAGGAGTGCACATTCTTCAAGGGTGTAAATTATTCATGGGGTATAAACATGGATGAAAAAAAAAGACCTCTAAATCAAGAAGATAATTAGGCTCCACAACTAGAAAAATCATCATATATAGATGTAAATCAATATTCATAACTCAAACCAAATACAAGTCCACTCCCTAACTCAATCCATAAACCAAGGAAGTTTGTTGATGACATCAACATCATCAATCTATCATGTATCCTGCACACTCAAGGAAACTCATCAATAATAGCTATCGATAGATATATACATCTATAATTATTTTAACATATAATCACAATGAAATCATAATATAACTCATGAGTAAAGCATAATCATAATGTATCATAGCCAGATAAATTTCTCGCAACTGCCCTCAAATAATAATTTATTATAAAATTGCTTAGTGGAATTGGATGTTACATACACCCCCTCTTGTTTTAAACTTCGTCCTGAAGTTTGTACAATAGCAATAATGGTAGAAATAAATGTATTTGACATATATATATATATCAAACAAATAAGTAATTCTTGATGCATCTCATATGTGTCCTCCCAAGTAGCCAAGTGTGGATTATTATTTTCCCACTAGATCTTGACCTGATCGACTATTTGACGCTATAAGTATCGAGTGTGATGGTTTAGAATGCGAGTTGGATCTACCATGAGAGAACCCTAATCCAACACCTGGAAAGAAATCATGTCAATAAAATGTGATGTATCTGAAATATAATGTTGCAAAATAGATACATGAAATACATCATGGATACGCCTCAAAGAATAAAGCAAGACTAGTCGGTAAGCCATGGGTCCTTTCCTTTCTACAACTTTGAAAGGTTACAAAAAAATACAAGAGAGTTTATCACCCTTTCCAAACTTGATTGAACTCTTATGTGGTTTTACGTGTAAAAAAACTATGTCACCAACATCATAATTGTGGTCAATGCGATGCGTATCAACATAACTCTTATGTCGATCTTTCACTTCTTTAATCCTTTGTCTTATTATTTGCATCTATTCTTCCATTTCTTGGATCACTTTCATTCCTTCCAAGACCCTATCCTCTAGTCTATCCCAACTCAAAGGTGTCTGACATGGTCTTCAATAAAGAAACCGAAATGATTACATATTAATCGTACTCTGGTAACTGTTGTTGTATGAAAAGGATACTAATGGAAAGAAGTCTTCCCAAAGCTTATGTTGATTCATCACATACATCTAAAGAATATCCTCCAATATTTGATTCATCCTTTCATTTTGTCCATCTGTTTCATGGTTATATGTTGTACCAAAATTCATCTCCATTCCCAAAGCCTCTTGGAAACTAGGCCAAAATCGTTGATTAAACACTGATCCTCGACCAAATATCATCCTTATTAGTACACCGTGAAACCTTACAATCTCTCTAATAAAAACTCTAGCTATGTCTCGTGCTTGATACATTGTACACACTGGAATGAAGTATATACTCTTTGTCAGAGTGTCAATGATTAAAAAAGTTGAATCGTGTCTCGTCGTCAGTGGAAATCCAACAATAAAATCCATTGAAATGACTTCTTATTTCGATTTAGGAATAGTGTGTGACTGTAAAAATCCTACTAGATGTCTATGCTTAGCCTTCACTTGCTGACATTATAGACATCTTGCCATGTAATTGACTATATATGCATTCATTCCTTTCTAGAAGAATAAAGGATTAAGTTCTTCTTTCATCTTCGTGACTCCAAGATGAGACATGTATAGTAATCAATGAGCTTTTTTTTAAATKAAACTTCTTAATTCGTCGTTAGGAGGTACATAAATTCTTCTATTATACCTCAACAATTTGTCATTGTCAAGTGAATAACCTTCATACCTTRGTACCATCATGGTGTATTCTCTAATGACATTCTTAACTTACTTGTACCAATCATCATCAATCTATAAAGATAGAATCTTTTCTCGAAGATTTGTCTTAAGAGGTATTACCAAGAATATGCGTGGTCTTCGACTAAACACATMTGCTACTTCGTTCATCTTTTCTTTAATGTAAGTAATCTCAAAGTCATATTCGATAAGTAGTTATGACCAATGCCTTTGTCACGCGTTCAAGTCACTCTGAGTAAAAATATGATGCAATCCATAGTGATCTCTCTTTAATTCAAATTTCCATCCAATAAAATAATGTCTCCAAAATTGTTAGGCATATACAATTTCTAATAGCTCCAAATCATGTGTTGCATGATTCTCTTCATTCCTTCTTAATTTTCTTGAAATGTAGGAGATCACTCGACCATCTTGCATAAACAATCCACCTAAACCTTCCTTGGATGCGTCCATGGATACCAAGAAATCCTTGTCCATATCTAGGACCTTCAGTATCGATGATGTTGTTAACAATTCCTTAAGATTTGGAAATGCTTCTGTGCATTTCTCAGACCATACAAATTTGTTATTTTTCTTCTGCAATTCTATAATTGGATTTTCTAGCTTCGAAAAACCTTTGACAAAGCGTCGATAATAACCTTATAACCCCATGAAGATACATAGTTCTTGTACGTTTGTCAATGTTGTCCATTCCATAATAAGCTATACTTTCGCTAGACCCATAATGATACATTCTCTAGATATGATATGTCCCAAATAATGAATCTTCATTTGGTAAAATGAACCTTTTGATAGTTTCCTGTACAAGTTTTTTTCTCTTAAACACTGTAAAACTAACCTCAAGTATTCATCATGCTCTTCTTTAGTTTGATAATAGATCAGTATGTCGTGGATAAATACTTGTGCAAAATTTTCGAGGTATTTGTGGAACACTCCATTCATCAAACTCATGAATATGCTCGGGGCATTTGTCAGTCCAAATGGTAAAATAATAAAATCATAGTCTTTGAATCTCATCTTAAATGTGGTCTTAGGGATATCTTATTCCTTAATTTTCAATTGATGATATCCTGATCTCAGGTAAATCTTTGAAAACATCATTTCTCATTTCATCTTGTCAAATAAATCATCTATTATTGGAAACATATATTGTTTCTTGATTGTAGATCTGTTCAATTGATGATTTTCAATGCAAAGTCTCCACGATTCATACCTCTTTCTCACAAGAATAATCGACATGCCCCACGACGACACACTTGGATGTATAAGTCCCAAGACTAACAACTCCTTCAATTTCATTTTCAACTCCTACAACTCTAGTGTTGATATTTGGTATGGAGTTCTTGAAATATGTTCAGTTCTAGGTAACTTCTAGATATATGGTAAAATCCACTTATCTTTCTGGTGACAAACTTGATAATTCCTCAGGAAATACATCAGAAAACTCTAACACAACATGAAGATTTTTTAACCCTTTTGTGTCCCCCTTTTCGTTAAGCGATAAAATGGCATAAATCTTACACCCCTTGCACATACTTTTCTATAGTTGTAAGGAAGAAATAAACCTCAATGCCACTTCCTAGTTTCTTCCTACAATTTCTCTACTCTGTTCGAAATCATATGTTAAACTTAACCATTTCTTCTTATAGTTAAGTATCACATCATGTGATTATAATCAATCCATTCTGATCAAAATATCACAAGATCCCAAGATTGTAACATACAAGTTTACACTTGCCATGAAGTCACCTAGATTGATGTTACAATTCTTAACCTTTCCTCCAACCTTTTGCTTGGTACTGGATGCCATTTCCACAAGTCTAAACTCATTTTTTTCGACTACCTTGACCTTAATTATTTTAACTGAAATAGAAGATATAAATCTCTTTGTAGCTCCTAGATCTATAAAAATACAAAAATGTTGATCGATGATCATACCTAACGTATCAAGCATAGTCGAATGATGCTCATCCTAGTGGTTATTTATCGCTACATGTATCATGTGGGCCTTGCCAAAATATCCAACTATCGTAGGCCCTTATGATCTGAAATCTCTCGCCTTATCAATAGAATAGTCTCTCTGGTAATATGGCTCTCCACATGTCCATCATCCATCCTTTGGTCCGCTGCTTCTAGTCCCATAATTAGAAACTGTTTGACTAGGAGTTTGTTGTGCTGGCCATTTGTTCTGTGGACTAGGTCTAAATTGTTGTTGCTATTGCAGAAGACATTGTTGTTGTTGTTGTGGTGGTGGTGCTCTGTAGGGATTCCTCTGCTAAGGATTTTTTCATCGCAGTGTTGAGAATACAGGTCCTCTAGGCATATCACGGTGACCAGAAGTCTGTCTAGTTGGTGTCTAATGCTCCTGCGCTCCCAGTGTGGCCTGTTGAGTCTGTCTATAAGGATTCTTTCCATGATCCCCATTGTTCAACTCTTCTTCAACAAGGAGAGCCTTCTGAAGTGCACGGTACAACATCTAAGGCATCAATATCCTCACTTTTACACAAATGTGGAAGTTGAGTTCAAACACAAACCTTTTGACTTTTAGTTTTTCAATGTTCAGTTGTAGATCATATCTAAGTAGCTCCATGTACCTGGTCTCATACTCTGATATCGTATGACTTCCTTGTTGTAAGGCATTGAACTCATTAAGTTGTCGCTCAATGAATTCATCGAACATGTACCTCTCCCGAAATCCTTCCTATAACAATTCCCATAACACGTCTTCAACAACCATGTTTAGTTGAGGTAAGAGTGTCTTCCACCAAGGAATAACACTCCCTTTCAATTGGAATACCGCCATGTAGGCCATCATGTTCTAGGTGTAATCGCGCAATGCAAAGAACATCTCCATGTTCTCTAACCATGCCTTAGCATCTAAGCCATTAGCATGGATGATTTTAGGGGCTAAATTTCGTTCATGGGCTAATTTTCAATGGTTTTTCCAAAAATGAGATTTGCTATTTTAAAAATTATTCACCCAAATTCTATAGGATAAAATTATTTTACCTTAAAAATCACCAAAAGTTTATAAAAACTCTATAAAATCCTTAATATTTTGAATATTTTTACAAAAATATCGCTAAACATTTATAGTTGGTATATGAAGGATTAGTAAGATTCACCAAGGTTTCTACATTTTGAAATAAATTTCCATCTTTAAAATCATCTCTGGCCATTAGTGGCACCCTAAAACTCAGAAGATTTCACTTTCTCGAGTTCTTTGTGTATGCTACTACTAGTTGTTGGAGTGCATTGTAAAGCCTCATTGGGCACATATGCTCTGCCCTCATCTCAATCCAGGCGGTTGATCAATGCATATGACATCCTCTCGATGGATCTCATCATACCTACCACATCCTTCATAATGACCTACTCCTTCTTAGTAGTCTTCTCCTCTCTAGGTGGATTCGATCCCCCTGCATGGATTCTCTTGGAGGAAGTGTATCTCTTCCCCATACACCACCTCGTCTACTCATCTCGCGTCCTTTAACCATGATACCTCTCATGAAAAAATCAAATTCTATTAGTTATACATCTTTAATCATTTGAAAATAACACAGTAGAAGGCGTAATGGGTCCAATGTCGTAGAGTTGCACCTGCTCTGATACCATATGTAACGTTTCCTTATTAAACAACCAAAAGAGATAGATGAATAAACTTTAACTTGAATCAAGACAATCATGGGGTAATTTTTATTTTTATTTTCAACCATTTCTAATACAAGGGAACCCACAATTTACACATATAAACAAGTTCCAACA
>ML789216.1:212085-232576 GCA_009831015.1 Picea engelmannii | reverse complement strand
CACTAAGGGCTGGTCAAAAGAGATTAACTGCAATATCGGAGTCAAACAAGGTTGTCCCTTATCCCCTACCCTTTTTGGCATATACATTGATAAATTAGAAGAATGTTTGGAAAAAGCAGGTTGTGTCGGCCCTACAGTCACTGTTATAGTCATCAATCTTCTTCTTTATGCCGATGATATCATTTTTATGTCAAGGAGTCCCCATAATCTTGAAAACCAACTAAGAATCCTCAAGGACTTTTGCTCCAATATGGGTATGACTGTTAATACTGATAAGACTAAGGTCATGATTATTAAATCCAATAAGATCCCTTATGATACCTTTGTATATGACAACAAGAACTCGGAGGAAGTGAATTCATACAAATATCTTGGAATTGATATTCACCACAAGCTTAATTGGAATTATAGCATTGAGAAAAGGATTATTGGGGGATGGAAAGCTTATTATGGGCTTCAAAACAATTGTAAATCAGCTGAACTTTGGAGTTGGGATAAGAAGAAACTCCTCTTTGAGACTCTTGTTACACCTGTTATTCTTTATGGATGTGAAGTATGGGGTTGTAGTATCTCTCATGAATCCTGGAGAAAGATAGATAAAATACAAAAGAATTTTATAACCTATAATCTCAAAATTAAAGGAAATACGCCCTATCCCATCCTCCTCGTTGAAACTAGCCTCTCCTTTATTGAGAGCATGGCTATGACTAGATACCTAATGTATAAGAACAAGTTAAACAACATGGAAGACAAGAGGCTACATAAAATTGCTTCCAAATAAAGTCATAACCACCATCGACTCAAGCGAGGATGGCATAAAGACGCCCAATCTTGGCTAAACAATTGGGGAATAATGGAAGAAACCATTTTGCAGAATAAAGATACTATTAAAAAGAAAAGTCAAATCAAAATTTAAGAAAAAAATGTGCTATGATAAAGAGTTAGAGGAAAAAATAAAATTAAGGTATTATAAAGATGTAATCAACCCTAATCTAGAAGATAAAAATTATCTATATGTTTTTCCAAGAGTAAAGAAAAAAATAAACATTGCTAAGATAAGAACAAATTCTCACGAGTTCCATAGTGAAACTAGGCATTGGTCAGTTCCTAAAACGCCATGGGATGAAAGAGTGTGTCACCTTTGTGACACTAAGAAGGTTGAAGATGAAAAGCACTTTCTCTTAGATTGTCCATCCTATACCCATATTAGATCTTATTTTCAAAATATTGATCAAACTACCAACCTTCCTAACCTCTTAACTCAACAAAAGTATGGTGATCTTGGAAAGCTTCTCTTAATGGTTTTCGATCACAGAAAAAAAATTCTAAAGAATCACAAGTAATCACTTACCCTCTTAAGGTACGATAGACGAATTATGTCTTAGTGGACGTTAATCATCATCATCATCATCATCATCATCATATATCTCAATATATATATATATATATATATATATATATATATATATATATATATATAGCAACTAAAAATTACAAAAGACTAAAGTTTACAACACACTCACAAGTTTACAAAATTATGATTTCATCATTTCAATTCATCCGATCCATAATTAATTGTTTACATATTCAAAGAATTCAACAATACAAAAACCATAAAAACAATAAAATACTGTCACCAATTGAGATGATGTTGACGTTGATCTATTGTTCAGAATTTTTGCACAATGATCTTCCTTTTCTTTCCAATCCAAGAACTTCACTGCTACCTCCCATCCAACGCTAGGGGTATTCTTCTTCCGCCTTACCTCGTCGAGTCACAAAGGGGCCACACACAGTAAACTAGAAAACTATAGTACCAAAAGATGCCTCGCAAGGAAGAACTTTCACTTTTTACAAGTTTTGGAACATAACTCTCAACAAGTAAACTAATTCAGAAAAAATTTGACAGCATAACAATACTTTCAAAAGTGACCCCCCTCTCCCTTTCTCTCAATTATTTTATAGAAAAATTCTCAATGACACATGTCCTCATGCACAAATAATTATTTTTTAATAATTTAATTAAAGGATTGTTGATCCACTACATGTGTCACACTCTCTCCAAGTTCCACATGTAATTTCTCCTTTTAATTTATTTAATTAGACAATTTCCCTCACATTCCTCAATGTGTTCCTATTTTCCCTCTTATTTGTTTCTTAGTTCCTCGATCCCTCATTTAATTTGTGTTCTCTAACTAGATATTAGTTTGAGTTGGATTATGAGTCCTCTTTTAGTTAGGATTAGTGGTAGATTGAATAAAGATGTTATTCTATGTGGACCACCTATTCTCTCATGCTTTATTTTCTTTTTATTTATAAATCTTTTTTATTATTTGCATGCACACATGTGTATTTACCCAAGTTTATTCTTCTTTCTTCATTCAATTAAATTGCTAGTCTAATTATTTTATTTTGTTTTTATGGTTTATTTAAACAAACCTCTTTAGACTTAGACTCTTTGTTATTTTATTGTTTTTAATTTAATAATCATTTTCATTCTCTTTGTAAGAAAGTATAAGTATTTTTATTTTATTTTTATTTTCTAAGACTTCTAGATTTTTATTATTCACATTTGATTATACGACGTGCCCTTCAAGATGCACCTCTGTGATCTAAGGGTGCCACTGACCTTTGACTAATTTGGAAGTTTGTTCTACACTTGGAGCCAACACTCCACTTTCTTGACCTTGTGAGAGTCTAAGGGTTGTCTATGTAATACAAATTCCACCTTATTGCATGCTCCTTAGAATACTTTGTGAAAGACTCCCTCAGTCTACCCTCATGACATATTGGACCTATCAAACTAGGTAATCATTAACCTATAGTTCATGTCACAACGAGAGTGCTAGTAGGGTGTGATAGGGATGCTTCCAAATCTCTTCCTCAACTATCTAGTTTATGTGCATTACCTCTTTACTCCTTATCTGAGTCGAATTAGAAAGCATCATCGAGCATGTGTCGGCTAACCATAACACTATCAATAATCCATATATATAACATCCATACTGAAATAATCATATATACATGTAAATTGATACTCATAACTCAAACCAAATACAAGTCCATCTTGATTAATTGGGTTGGTTGTCATTGATGTCAACCCTTGAAGCAAGTCCAATAGCAAATTCTGGTAGCCCCAATAGTATGGAGAAGGGAATTATATTTGAATGATGTAAATTGGTATGAAGATTGATATATTTGCAAGTAAAACTACTATATATGGATAGTACATGTCATTCCATTTCGGGTGATATGTGGAACACCAGACAACTCCTCATAGTTAAAGAGTTATGGCCTCGTGAAGTTGGAGAACCCTCATGAGTTATGTAGAAGGTCAAAGAAGTCAAAATTATTCTAGAAGCTCCTGGAAGAAGTTGACTAGTCAAGTAAGTAGAACTAGGAGTTAATCATGGGTTAAGTTGYTATAATAAGAAAATAGATTAGTTGCAACTAGAAGTGGAGAATTTACTATTTGTAGAAAATTGGGTTAGAAGTGGACAAGTGGTTAGAAGTGGGTAACCCTAAAAGAATAAAATTGGCTTAAGTTGGTTAGAAGGTAACCCCTTGAAGAAGCTACATGGAAGTATAAATAAGAGAGAAAGACTCTCCTATTAGCACCTATTGAGCACATTGAATATCTATCCTTGTGTAAGGTCTATTGTAGGTACTCATTGATATGTCTGAAGTTGTGCAAGTTAGAAATACCATGAAGGGTTGACGAAGAAATTTTCAGAATTGCAGAAAATACTGAAAAACCCCTAGTTATTTAGGTGTACGTGGGCTACAGTGGAGCAGGGTGCGTATGTATGCAGTTTATCAGAATAATAGGGTGTGTACATGAGGGTAAAGTATAACAACTTGAGAATATGAACTTGTCAGGTCTCTAAAGTATGAAAGCAAACTTCCATGCATGTCTACGATGACCATGTACATCAAATTTATCTACTGGCTCAAAAGGTATATCTTATTTCTATTAGTAGTTGTAATTTTTTGTATACATGAGAAATGGTCATGGGGGTTTGAGGATTTTCCCTAGAGATATTAGTGGCCACATGGGACTTTCTATATAATTCATATCTTATATAGAAATATAGTGCTGGTACAATCAATATTTATCATTGAAATATCTTGTTAGAGTTGAGGCACATCTTATATTTTTTGGCAAATGGTCAATGATTTTTTTGGTACATGATTGAGAGCTTGTATTTGTGAAGTGGTTGATGTATTGAAATGTTGTATGTCATAAAGGGTTTGATGTCTAGTTCATGTGAGGGTTATTATAATTATTCATGATTATACACACATGTATGCCACATGACTAGAGAGATATAAATGAATTTGGTCAATGGGTATGTATGAGGATATATGCACATGGCACAGTTACAACCTAGACACAGTGACAAGTTGATTTGATAGTGGATGAAGAGGGTCAGAGTTTTTAGAGAGAGAACACCATAGTTTTTAGAAGGCATACACAGGTTGTAGTACAGATAGGCCTCGTATGTCATACGCGAGATGCAATATAGATAGGGCACATACATACACTTGCTTCATAAAGGATAGGTCATGTATTTGTTGGTTTTGATTGGTACAATATCGGGTCAGGTACAAGATGATTACAAGGAAATACTACAGGTTGGCTACAGGTTAGTGGTATAGGTTGGTACAGGTTTATAGTGGTATATCTTACTGGATTGTGTTGCAGTGGTTTATTCATTTGACGCTTATATTTCAGGGTGACAGGACGGGGAAGGATAGGTCATTGTAGCTACATAAGGGGTTGTATCCTTCTTCTAGTTGTAGCTAGAAAATTAGGGAGTTACACCTTCCCTCAAGTTGTAGCCTGAAAATATAGGGGGTCAAAGCCTTCTTCGAGTTTTATATGAAGAACAAAAGAAGTAGGTGTGTCCAATGAATGTAATTCTTAAATACATATAAGAAAAAACATTGTGTTATTTTCTTCCAGATTGGGTTTCCACGTAAACATTCTGGTGTATTTTGTATGTGTATGATTGTTCATTTGTTCATGGTTTATTTAGTCTGCACTTATTGGATGATAATTTTATATTGATCATAAATATAAATAACACTTGAATACTATGGTTAAAAGGATTAAAAATCTTTATTTCTAATTCACCACCCGCCCTCTCAGTAATCCAACAATTGGTATCAGATCAGGTTCCTTAAAAAATCAGTTTAACCACTAAAAGGTAAATCATGGAGAGAAACAATATGTATAAAAATGGAATACCACAATTTGATGGATAGAGCTATGCATTCTTGAGAAGAAGGATGGAAATATATGTCCAAGCACAAGGATTTGAAGTTTGGAAATCAATTATAGATGGATACAAAGAACCAACAATACTGCCAACAAATGAAAACGAAAATAAACTCAGTCTAAATAATTCAAAATCCACAAATGAATTTATGAATGGTATTTTTGATTTGGTATATACCAAAGTTATACATTGTAACTCTGTTAAAGATATTTGGGACAAACATCAAAATATTTATGAAGGGGATTCAAAATTCAAAGAAAAAAAGCTTCAAACTTAGAGAGGTCAATTCGAACAACTAAATATGAAGGAAGATGAGAATATTGTAGCTTATTTCTTATGAGTTGATGAAATAATGAATGCAATCATAGGATTGGAAGAATAAATTGATGAATCTGTAATTATTCAAAAGGTACTAAGATCTCTTCCAATGAGATTTGATCATAAGATCTTAGCACTAGAAGAAAGAGCATATCTAGACTCAATCAGCGTGGATGAACTACATGGAATCTCCACAGCCTATGAAATGAAAACTAAAAAGGAAAATCCAAGTATAAAATAAGAAACATTCAAAGAATCCAAAAGTTCAAAGCAAAAGGGAAAGAAAAAAAATATACAGCAGCAACAATGACATCTCATAAGACTATGAAAAAGTGGCCAACTCTGTTAGAAGATTGAAAGAGAGAATCGGTGGCAGATATAAAGGTAATATTCCATTCATTTTTTTTAATTGTGATGGTATTGGTCATTTTTCTAACAAATTTCCTCACAAAGAAAATAAAATAAATGAAGAGGATGATTCAAACAACAAGCAAACTTATAATGGAAAAAAACCAAAAAAAAAGTATTCAAGAAAAAAAATTTCACCAAAGAAGACTGCTCATCGCATGAAGATGAAGTCAATGAAAGTGAGACAAAAGAAGTTTTATTCATGGAAATAGAAGACTCTGATAAATTATGCAGACCCCCCTTATCTCCTAAGGGCTATGCGACCTCCCAGTTTAGGATCGATCAAGAAACTGAGTATGATTGACTCTCTGGGTCTCTGCTAGACCCCAAACCCACTTACACAGGTTCTTTCCCCAAATGCGTAGGTTGCATGAGACCCACGACTTCTCTCTTGAGGGTTGTTCGAACCTCAATGCCAAACAAGCGCTATCTCTCCTCTGGATAAGCCCTTTCTTTCAAGTGACCATGACTGTGACCACCCCCCTGATCAGAAGGCACGTCATGACTTCTCATATCGAGTCTTTTCATGTGAGTCACCCTGACTCTCCTCACCTTCGAAACCCCAAAATAATGATATTTCATAGCGCCAAATCAACGGTCCACAATCCCCGTGAAACAACAGTCTCGATTTCCTTTTTTCCTATCGCGACTTCGCATTTCGTGAAGTTGGAGTACTGCTAACCTACCTTCTCTTGATATCTGAACTCCCAATATCTCCCTGGGCAACAAACGATCCAGATTTCTCCTTGATCCGATGACTCAGATCAAATCGTGATTTTGAAATTTGCAAGTTCTTATGACTCTTCCTTTGAATTCTCTAATTCACTACTTAGTGAAATGTTGATCTCTCGCCACGTGTCCTCCTTAATGGATGGTTCCGATGATTTTAGAATTTCGCAACCCTACTCCTCTTATGTACCTTCAAATATTATTGTTCGTGCACTTTACCTTGATTAGGTGGTTACGATTCCTCTACACTCAGATTGAACGACTAAGATATTTCCTCCTCTGTGCTTGCCCCTCACTATATCGATGTTGATCTAACGGTCCACATATTTCCCTTTGAGATTGATTTTTGTTTAGACTTAGAATATTTTTGAAGGATTCAAAGGCCCCGATCCTTGTCCTTCCAGCGAGTCCATTTCTTGTATCTCGTTAACACTTATGAAAAAAGTTGCTTCTCTTGAGATTGGTCTTGTGAAGACTTCAACTTCCTACGCACTCCTAGTGTTTCAATGATTTTGATAACTCAGATCGGAATGATTTCTCAAAGAGAACCTCCTCTCTACCTACTGAAATTCTCCTTATCTAGTTCTTCGACCTCTCACAAAGTCCCTTCAACAGTTAGTTGAATCTAGGATCTGTGCACTCCTTGCACCAAATCTTTATGCAAGGTTTTTGATTTTTGGGGATGACTATGCACGCCTTGCACCAGTCTCTTTGCACTCCTTGCAAAGAGAAAGTTTCATGCTATCTCTTTTGAGCTTCGGAACTAAAACAAATTTCGCCAACACACTCCTTGTGTTCTGTGTGCACAGCTTGCACCACTCAATAGAAGAGAAACAATTGAAAATTATCCTAACATTCAGAGTTCCGTCTATTCATAACAAAATTCATTCACTCCTTCATGAAATAATAATAACAGAGAATTGCAAAACAATGTCCACTCCATGCATTGGGTCAATTTTCCTCTATTATATTCAAAAGTGAAAATGGTTACAACTATAAATGAAAAACAAAAACTGAAAAACTCTAAAAATATCCTCCTAGGTCCTATCTCATTTTTTCCTACTATCACCTAACTACTTCCAAACAACCTCATTTGTGCATACTAAACCTTTATTTATTCAAAAGGGCTCTTAGGGTTCTCCCTGGCTACTTGTGTACATCAAAACTTATCTTGATAGCTATCTTAGTGCAGTCGCATTCCAAAGCCGTAGTGGAACTTCCCACTTCGCTCATGATCAATCAAGCATGCCTCAAAATATTTTTTCGGCACTGTGTTAAGGCATATTTGAAAATATCGGCTGCAACTTCCAACATTGAGGTCTCATATAGATTCCTAGACACTGATAGGTCTTTCTCCATAGGCTTGCCAATGATTCTCTTGCATCAAACTCCCCTTGAAAAAAAATCATGGACTCTTAGCCATGAGCTCCTGCACTGACCTTCCATGCTTCTACATATCAACTTCATTTTCCCAACTGGCATATTTTATTGGTTGTCCCTTCCACTTGACCAAATATTCAAAAAACATCTTCCTCCTTACCTTTTTTCCGATACTTTGATCAACGATCTTCTCCATCTGTGGTTTCTCTACTACAGGAATTTGTTTTTCCCACTGAACCTTCGTCTCATCTTCTAATCCCTCGATGTCATATTCCATGTAAGAGTACAAGTCTGAAACATTGAATATGGGTGATATGCCCACTCCATTTGGCAGCTCAATCTCATATGCATTTGCATGAAACTTGATCAAGATCTTACATGGTCCTATTTTCTTTATTTGTAACCTGTTATATGTTCCCCTAAGGAACCTTTCTTTCCTGAGATGTGCTAGAACCCGATCTTTTACCTCAAGTTGAAGTTCTCTGGGATGTTTATCAGCTCTGTGCTTGTACTCCTGGTTAGAACTCTGCAACCGTCCTCTAACTTGGCTATGGAGCCTCTGCATTTCTGCAGCAAAATATTCTGCTCCAAAGCTCTTGATCTCACTCTGTTCCAAGTCTCTCAACTCAGATACTCCCTCGATTGCATTCCATACAATATATGGAATGTGATCGTTCTAGTGCTCCTGTTTGTTGAGTCATTGTATGCAAACTCTGCTTGTGGAAGAATCTGATCCCACTAATTATGGTGTTTAGTAACTAGACTCCTCAAAAATTTTCCCAAACTTTTTCTTACCACCTTAGTCTATGCATATGTCTGAGGGTGATAAGGTGAGGTGAAGGACAAATTTGTCCCCAACTTCTTCCACAATTTTCTCCAAAAGTGACTAACAAATTTTGTGTCTCTGTCCGAGACAATGCTTCTGGGTAAGCTATGAAGTCTTACAACTTCTTTAAAGAATAGATTCACAACATGTGTTGCATCAATCATCTTCTGGCATGGGATAAAATGTTCCATGTTTGAAAATATATCCACCATCACAAATATGGAATCAAATCCTCTTTGTGTTATTGAAAATTCCAACACAAAATCCATGGTTATTTCATCCCAAGGCCTCTCTCGTATTGACAATCATTGATGCAATCCAGTGTTTTGTCTTTTTCCTTTTTCATGTTGGCAGATTCTACATCTATTTTCAAACTTTATCACTTATGTTCTCATACCTAGCCAATAGTATGAACTTCTCAACTGTGAAAATGTTTTATCATCGCTGAAATTTCCAGCCAATCCTCCACTATGTTTTTCTTTCAAAAGGTTATCCCTCATTGAGCATTTTGGTATGCACAATTGATTTCCCTTGAACAACAATTCCTCTTGATTCATGTACTCTATCCACTGGATTTTGTCTCTCAGCACAGGATTTGCACATGCTTCATATGCTTCCTTGAAATTTGTATCATCACAATACATGTCCTTAAGGTGTTCAAACCCCAAGGTCTTCACCTAAAATTCTTGCAGAATCAAACATCTCCTGCTTAATGCATCAACAAATTTGTTAGCATTCCTAACAATATGTTTTATGAAAAAAGTAAAATTTTTCATAAACTCAACCCATTTTTCATGCCTCTGATTCATTTTTTCCTTCTTGGTTATGAATTGCAAAGCCTGGTTATTGCTATATAAGACAAATTCTTGTGGGACAGGGTAATATCTCCATTTCTTCAGTGATTGAATTATGGCATAAAACTCCTTATCATACATGGACTGTTTTCTCTTGGTATCATTTAGCTTCTAATTGAAATAGGAAACATGTCTACTATCCTAGCTCAAAATCACTCCAATTGCAACTCCACTTGCATCACATCTTACCTGAAATATTTTCTCAAAATTCAATAATACCAAAATTGGTTGTTCTTTTATTTTACCCTTTACTATATTGAAGCTCCTCTGGGCTTCCTCTATCCATTTAAAAGGCGTGTTCTTCTTCTTCACTATATCCATCATTGGCACACAAATTCCACTAAAGTCTTTGAGGAATTTCCTATAGAAGCTCGTTAATCCATGGAAGCTTCTTACTTCAATCATACTCCTTGGTGATGACCATTCTTTGATTTCTTTCACCTTCTCTGGATCCATCTTCAGTTCATTTGAAGAGATCACAAAACCCAAGTAAATGAGTTCTATCTTCATAAAAGAGGACTTGTTCAAATTTATAAAGAACTTCTCCTATTGTAGCTTCCTCATCATTAATGTCAGGTGCCTCAAATTCCCTTATTTAGTCTTGCTAAAGATCAGTATATCATCTAGATACAAAACCAAAAATTTTCCAACGAAATCTTTCAGTATTTCATTCATCATCCTCAAAAAAGTACTCGAGGCATTGGTTAAGACAAATGGAATAACAAGCCACTCATACAAAAATTCATTTGTCTTAAAGGCTCTCTTCCACTCATCAACTTCTCTCATCCTAATCTGGTGATATCCACTTTTCAAATCTATTTTAGAAAATAAATTTGCTCCACTTAAACAGTCCATTAAATCATCCATTCTCGATAAAGGAAATCTATACCTCATGGTGATCTTCTTAATGGATCTTGCGTCTATACACATTCTCCATCCTCCATCTTTCTTTGGACTTAATATAGTTGGTACTGCACATGGACTCAATCTCTCTCTGACTAAACCCTTGTATAACAATTCTTGGACTTGGTTCTTCACCTCCTCATTCTCTCGAGGTGTCAGTCTGTATGATGATTTGTTCAGAAGAATTTCTCCTGGTATCGATTCAATATGATGAATGATACTTCTGATTGGTGGCAACAAGTTAGGCATCTCATCCACCACTATGTTAGCAAAATTATACAACAATTCCTAAACTTCTTGAGGAAAATCGTCCATTGAAGTACTTGTAAGAATAACTATGGGTTTCCTCACCACAATGAATTGCATCTCCTATTCTTCCTTGACTTCTTTGAGGAGTTCCTTCCCACTCATGAGAAGTATGCTTGTGTTGGCTTCCTCCTTCACTTTCTTCTCCTCTATTGGAAACAACATGTGTGTTCTACCATTCATCCCCAAGGTGTATGTATTCTTCCTCCCATCATGAATGAAATTCTTGTCGAATTTCCATAGTCTTCCCAAAAACATATGTAATACATCCATGGGAATTACATCACATATAATTTCATCTCTATATCCTCCTATCTTAAACTCAACCAAGCATTTTTTTTGTAACCATTACCTAGTGTCCTTTCTGCAATCATGAGACTTTGTATGGTTTTGGATGTGCAGTTGTCTCCAAATCCAATTTCTCCACCATATTTGTGGATACTAAGTTTTCAGTGTTCCCACTATCAATTATCACCTTGCATACTCTATCTTTAGTCTTGCAAGTTGTCATCAAGAGACTATTCCTCTGCACTAGCCTTTCAACTTCTACCTCTAGTTTTAAAAGAACCTTCCTCAACATCAGGGATCTCCCATCCTCTGCTCCTTCTTCTTCAACTTCTCTTCTATGTGATTCTAAAATGTGAGCTTCAACTCCTCCTTCTTTATTTTTCTAGGGGAATTCCCAAGACATGTTTCCTATGTTTCTGCAAGCATAGAACCTTTCTTCTCCTTCTCCTTCTCCTCTTCTTCCTCTTCCTCCAAAAGAATTTCTTCCACCACCCTGTCCTTCTTGGGAACTTCCTCCTCTTTTCGAGTGATTGTGTGGTTCCTCACTATTGTCCTTTGACTTATGTTCCTTGTCATGGGTAACTCCCTTACCTATGTCCTGGAATGGGCCTTTGCCTCTTCCTCGCTGGCTTTTCTTTCTCACCAACTTTTCCTCTTCCTTCAACACAAACTGATGAACATATTCTACTTTCCTTATTGGCATCATGTTGAGTTCATCTTGGATTTCATATCTCATGCCATTTATATATCTGGCTACTCTTTATCCATATCTCTCTCTTTGTCTAGTTCTGATGTTCAACCTATAGAACTCCTCTGTGTACTACTTAGCATTGATCCCTTTTTGTCTCAAGTTCCACATCTTCCTGAATAGATTAATATGATAATCCTTGGGCATGAACTTATCCTTCATCTTGGCTAACATTCTATCCCAAATATTTATCTTTTTTTTTTCCTTGGCTCCTCCTTTCAACCTGCAATTCATACGGCCACAGTGTTGCATGTCCTTTGAGTCAAGTGACAGTTTGTTTCACCTTTCTCTGTACATCGACATCTTCATAGTTGAATTTTTTTCCCATGGACATTATCCAATCCAGCATCTCTTCAACATATAAATTTCCTTCATACATTGGGACCTCTATCTTGACTCTACCTCCCAATCTAGAAACTACTCTCAACAAGCGTTCTTCAACAACATCCTATCATGTAGCTTCTTTGAGTTCTATTGCTTCACTCTCGGCATCGTTTATGTATCCAATATCAGGTGCTTGTCTCTGCACTTCCTCCATCACCTTTAATCTTGCACGAAGTTCTCACATTTCCCTTTCTACAACTCGATTAGCTAAAGTTGGTTATGCTAGTCTCCTTGGTGGAATTTTGTTGACTGTCTGTTACACATAGAGTACAACTTCGAGTTCTTTTGTCTCCTCTCCTTTTCATGTTGTTTGCAAGAAAAAATTCAGCTCGGATACCACTTTATGTAGACCCCCTTTCCCTCCTAAAGGTTGTGTGACCTGCCGGTCTATAATGGACCATGAAACTGAGTCTGATTGAATATTTGGGTCTCTTCTAGACCCCAAAACCACTTACATAGGTCCTTTCCCCAAATGCGTAGGTCGTATGATACTCGCATCTTATCTCATGAGTGTTGTTCGAACCTCAACACCAAACATGTGCTAGTCCTCCTCTGGATAAGACCTTTCCTTCAAGTAACCACAATTGTCACCACTTTCTTGATCAAAAGGCGTGTCGCGACTTCTCATATCAGGTCTTCACATGTGATTCAACCCAACTCTCCCGACCTTTGAAACCCCAAAATATCGATATTTTGGAGCGCCAAATCAACAATCCACAATCCCCAAGATCCAACGGTCTCGATTTCCTTTTCTCCTATTGAGACTTCATGTTTCACGAAGTTGGAGGACCTCTATTGTAGGATAAATTGGTGAATGTAGACATAAACTAATATTCCTAGATCCACCTAGATCTAGAACAAAACAAGATAGAACATGGCACTTTCCCTAGGTTTTAATCATCAAATTTACTATTGAAGAAAATATGAGAGACATACCTTTAAGTGTCGCTTCCTTATGTCTTTGTTATTCCTGTTTCACTCCAGTTCTCTTGTGATATTGATCCTACAGTGAGACACAAACCAACCAAAGTGAAAGCAGTAGAATTATATTCAATGACAACCTATGCATATGATCAAGGAATTATGCAATAAAATAAAGATAATTATATGGGAAAGAAGCATGCCATTGTATTATATTAAAAAATAGGAAGAGAGATTACAATCGGATGCCTTGATGTTGTAAGGTTCCTTCCAATAGTTCCTTGCTCCCGACACACTTCTGATCCAAGAATTATGAGACAATAGATCTGACATCTATCTTGAAAAAAGTAAATCTCAAAGCCACTCTAACCAAGCTAATATTTTGAAGCCAAATTCAACTAACTTTCTCCATGAGAGCTCCTCTCCTTTTATAAGATGAAGAGGATAAGGTGAGGAGGTTAGGCTGATCCCACTAAACCATGAAAGAGAGTAATATCCAAACCATTTAGAGGCCACCTAACCATAGAAGATTCTCCTTCTATAAGCATCGATAAAATGCTTGTTTTTCCCACGTACGAAGGTCGTCGTACGCTAGCTATAGTGCAGCCCATGGAAACTCTGCAACCTAGCTATATTGAAACCTGTAGAAACCAAGAATTTCCTCAACCTAGCTATAGTGCATCCTGTGGAAACCAGTCATTTCTGCACCCTAGCTATAGTGCAACTTGCGGAAATCCTCTTTAATAGGGTTTTTATAAAGGAAAATACAACTTCTTCTCTCAAGGAAAGTTCTTCTCCCTTCTTTCTTTAGGAATCCAAGCCACTGACCCCTCTAAAGGAAACATATAGGTTTACATCATTAACGATCATAGGGATGAAGAAAATAATGGATAACAGAGAGCCCCCCAAAGTATGAAGTTAGAATAGAGTGATAGCTGGAAAAATTTGTCATGTGTGTGTAGGGAACAAGGAACAGTTGGTTAGAAACCTACCAACAAACAAGGAAATACAGTACAATAATATATCATCACTAAGGTAGGCATTCTCATGCTCAGAATACAAATGAATCAAAGCATAAATGTCGACATACGAAGATCCATGTCAAGTAATATAGGTCATGGTCACCAAACACACATTGTGGATCCATTCCATTATGACTCAAATCTGAATATATCCACCAAAAAAACATTGTGGATCTATGTGTTAAAGACTCAAATTTGAACATAGCCACGAGACATACAATGTGGATATATGAAACAATACAAACTAAATATAATCCAACGTAACTTGAATCTATCAGAAAATATCTAGGGTCTTCATGTCCACCACTCTATAGTACGAATCTAACCATGCAAATACATGTGTTGAAGTCAAACATGGTAGAAACAAATTGATTACTAGTCATTAATAAATACCATTAATAAGTGAGAGGGAAATCACCATTAATGGCAGTGACACCCAAGGTACACTAGTACAATCCAACGAATGTGAATCAATGAGCTAGGGTCGAGCACTCGATGAAATCTTTCGATCAGGGGTCAATAATGAAAACCTACTATCGAAAGAAAGGAAACCTACCATTAAGGAATGCAAGCTCCAAGGTGCCAATTAATTTCTAAGTCTAATTCTTGGATAATGAGTTGAAGTCGATAGGAAAAGACTCGTCACAGGAGGGACTTAATGTATCCCCCATCAATGACACAAAACATGTAACAATATATGATGTAGATCAGATTAACAAGTGATTTAGGACTGACTCAGGGATGGTCGATGCAATAAAAGGATTAAGGACTGTATAAATGGCCAACACAATAGAAGGATTTCTGGGTTGAACTTCTCTTTGAACATATTGATGACACGACAATTGTCCTGGAAAAATTGACTCAACAACATGGATCACAAACAATTTGTAATATTATAAAGGAGTATGATTAGGAGACAAGAGGATTTTCCAACCTAGACACAAAGTGAGTGAAATGGTGTCATGTTCAAAAGTAACTCTTCCATAGAATATAGATTTAGAAACATTTCTTTCCCAATTCCCCCCCCACCATTTCTGGCGAGTAACTCTTTATTTTTACACAAGCTTGAGGAGGATAACATATGCTTGTAATGTAAGCTCATCCTTCGGACGAGTCCCTCAGAGTATGTTTAACGAACACTAGGAAGGAGTGGTTTGGTCCCATATGGGCCTTTCAAAGTTTGTTTAGTGAGTCCAAAGAAAGAAAACTCAGGGTTTTTTCATGTTTAGAGATTTTGAAAAACACTTAAAGAGAAGTCTCTCGGTTCTTTTTTCGTAAAGTATTCTGATGAGACTGAAAAAGAGATAAACTATCGCTCAACAGATGTGTTTTCTAATACTTTAATGAGCGTGAAAAGAAAAAGACCACTCAAAAATATTTTCATGTTTAGAGAGTCTGGAAAGAGCTTAAAGGGAACTTCAGGGGGTTCCTTTTTTGTATAACCTTTGCGAGATCGAAAAGGTGATAAAATTTTACATAGTTACATTCTCATCAATTTACAAGAATGAGAAAGAACAAATACTAAGATCAATAACTTATTCTCACTTATTTACAAGCATGAAAAAGAACAAAGACTAATCTCGTGATTGTTTTCAATTTTACGCAAGCTTTAAAACAAAACAAAACTATGCTTGGGATAGATTTTATTTTTACACAAGATGAAAAACTAACCAAAGATATGCTTGGACCTGGTTTCATTTTTACACAAGCTTGAGCCAGAAAAAACTATGCTTGCGACTTCCCAATGCATAATCTAGGGATGGTTGGTACTTAGCCCCCAGCTTAAGAAGCCAACGATTTAAATTCAGCATGAAGTCTAGAGGCTGGAAGAATTACCCCCCAAGATTCATTTCTTTTAACTTCAAAGTCGACTGAAAATGAATCTTCAAATACTAGACGAAGGACTTGACTCAACAGAGAGGGGGAAGTTGTTTTATGTTTTTATGAGCTTGACATAGGATAATAACTATGCTTGAGAATCCAGGTTCAATCCCAAGACCTCTGTTTCATTTTTTAATGAGCTTGACATAGAAACAAGAACTATGCTCATAATCTCTATTTCATTTTTTAATGAGGTTTCTACATAAACACCAAAAACTATCCTCATAGATGGTTTCATTTTTTAACGAGCTTGAAATCAAAAAACCATCCTCAACGTTGGTTTCATTTTTTAACGAGATTGAAATCAGAAAAACATTCTCAAAGATTGTTTCATTTTTTAGCGATCTTGAAATAAGAAAATCATGCTCGAGGACTCTCTTCTTTATCATGGCTTCCAAGAGGAAAACGCTATGGAAGTACACCATGTCAAGGGACAAAACTCGGTCATGGCCTCCAAGAGATATTCATTTGAAGGAAGAAACACACTCTGGAAGGAACACATGTTGAGGGTTGCGATAGGGGTATGGAGGTTAGGATCCAATATCCCTACCGAATAAATCACCATGTCAACTACTAGATCCAAGTCATTGGCATTGACAACATAAGGCATGGGAGACAATGCCACATAATTGACCTGTGGGAGGGTGATACCGACTGCATATAAGAACCATTTAGGGAGTTCATTGAGTTGATGATCAAGTCAGGGCCAACAAACGAAAGTTGATCAATAGTCACCATTCTTCCATTGTGTGGGAAAGATATCACATGAAAAAGAGTGGACACAATAGCTTTCATGGCATAGACATAATCTTGCACAAGGAGTAAATAAAAATCCAAGTGGTCTTGGACTACAATGACATCAATAAAAACAATTTTCCCTCCCAAAGTTACAGGAAACTGAGGAAGGGTGCCTAAAGGTTGAATGGTTCATCTGTTAAAATCTAACTGATTCTGGGTAACTGGCACAAGCTGAGGACAACCCAAAACTTTCCAACCAAGAGAGGAAAAACTACTAACAGACGCACCTTCATCTATCAACATCTGAGGAACGTCCCGACCACAAAATTGTACTGTAATCTGGAAAGGAATGTGATAGGGAAGATGAGGTCTAGTTATCACACCCCAATTAAAAAGGATGGTCTCATTACTTGGAGGGAGTTCCATGGGAGAAGGAGGAATGACCCTCAACAAGGTAGATTTTGTATCAATGAGAAAAATGTGAGAAATATTGGGTTTACTCTCGAGCGGGAGAGTAGGATCGACCGATGAAGATATCAGATCGACCACTTGGGTTTCATTCTCCAAGGGGAGAATGGGGCAGACGGGTGGAAAGTGGTCTATCTGATCCCATACTTGGTCGATCCCACTTTCCCGTTAGAGAGTGTAACCCAAGTGGTCGATCTGATCCCGTCTTCAGTCGATCCCAGTGGATTCGCCAATTTTGTTGTAGGACAAATTGGTGAATGCATACATAAATGAATCTCCCTAGATCCACCTGGATCTATAAAAAAACAAGACAAAACATGGTGTTTTCCCTAGTCTCTAATCATCAAATTTACTACCGAACAAAATATGAGAGACATACCTTTAAGTGTCACTTCCTTATGTCTTTGTTTTTCCTATTTTGCTCTGATTTTCTTATGATATTGATATCTCAGTGAGACACAAACCAACCAAAGTGAAATAAGTAGAAGTATATTCAATGACAACCTATGCATATGATCAAGGAATTATGAAATAAAACAAAGATAATCCTATGGGAAAGAAGCATGCCACTATATTATATTAAATAATAGGAAGAGAGATTACAACCGGATGCCTTGATGTTTTAAGGTTCCTTCCAACAGTTCCTTGCTTCCGACACACTTCTGATCCAAGAATTCTGAGACTATAGATTTGACATCTATCTTGAAAAAAGTAAAGCTAAAATCCTCTCTAACCAAGCTAATAATTCCAAGCCAAATCCAACTAACTTTCTCCATGAGAGCTCCTCTCCTTTTATAAGATGAAGAGGATAAGGGAGGAGGTTAAGATGATCCCACTAAATCATGAAAGTGAGTAAGATACAAACCATTCATAGGCCACCTTACCATAGAAGCTTCTCCTTCTAGAATCATTGAGAAAATGCTTGTTTTCCCCACGTATGAAGGTCGTCATACCCTAGCTATAGTGAAACATGTGGAAACTTCGCAACATAGCTATAGTGAAACCTGTGGAAACTAGGAATTTCCTCACCCTAGCTATAGTACAACCTGTGGAAGCCAGGCATTTCCACACCCTAGCTACAGTGCAGCCTGCGGAAATCCTCTTTAATAGGGTTTTTATAAAGGAAAATACAAGTTATTCTCTTAGGGAAAGTTCTTCTCCCTTCTTTCTTCAGGAATCTAGGCCACTAATGCCTCTGAAGGAAACATATAGTTTTACATCATTCAGGATCATAGGGATGAAAAAAATAATGTGTAACAACTTGTCACCTCCCTTCTCTCGATATCCGAACTCCCAATATCTCCCTGGGAAACTAACGGTCCAAATTTCTCCTTAATCCGACGACTCAGATGAAATAGCAATTTCTTGATTCGCGAGTTCTTATGAATATTCCTTTGACTTCTCTGAGTCACTAGTCAGTGAAACTGTTAAGAACCAAACATCAATATAGCATAGAAAAACCTTAGGAAAAGTACTCAATGCCTTGAAAAAGAGATAATTTCAGATAATAAGCCTCTTCGAGGGGGAAACCTCCTTTTACCCCACTTAAATGTTCAAGCACAAGATGATTCAAAATGTAAATGTCTCCTTGGGATATATAGGAGACTAGGAGGTATAATTACAACTAATGGCCTAAATCCGACATAAATAAAATAACATTACTAATCTAATATGCCCCAATTAAGGGGTAATAGATAACATTACTAATCTAATATGCCCCAACTAAGGGGTAATGAGCCAATATTAGGGCTTAACATGCCCCTCCCATTGAGACAAGTGTTGTCTGCAACGCTTGAGTAACTCTGGATGCTTCTGTATAAAAGATTCATCTTCCCAAGTGGAATCTTCAGCTGGTAGTTTCCTCCATTTAATGAGATACTCTGAAATGGATCTATTCTTCAGTTGGAAAATTCTTGTGTCAGTGATGGCTTCACGCTCAAATATGATTTTTCCTTCCTTGTCAAGTTCTGGCAATATAGTTTGAACTGGGATCTTGTCGCCTATAACCTTCTTTAAGCATGAAACATGGAAAACTGGGTGTACTCGTGAAGATGCAGGCAGCTCCAATTTGTATGCCATANCATAGTACTTTGGTGATAATTTATTATCCTTCTTGGCTTGCTTGAGGGACATCTGTTTGTATGGTTGTAGTCTTAAAAATACCCAATCCCCTACTTCAGAACTTCTTTCACTACGATGTTGATCTACTTATTGTTTCATGCGATTTTGTGCCATGGTCAGGTTGTCCTTTAAGATTTGGAGAATTTGTTGTTGATTCTCGATGTGATCTTCCACTGCTTGAACCTTAGATTTTTCTTTTAGAGAAGAAGTGATGGAAGCAAGGTGGTATCCATAAAGTGCCATAAATGGTGTCATTTTTGTTGCAGTGTGAAATGAAGTGTTATACCACCATTCTTCCAAGGGTAACCATTTGAACCATTGTGTTTGTTTATCAAAGACAAAACAACAAAGGTAGCCTTCCATACATTTGTTCACTATCTCAGTTTTTCCATCATATTGAGGATGATAGGATGAGCTACGAGCCAATTGAGTACCCAAACAAGAAAATAATTCTGTCTAAAAATGTCCAGTGAATATGGGATCTCTGTCACTTGCAATAATCTTTGGGCTGCCATGTAGCTTTTGAACTGTCTCCATGAATGCGGTGGCAATTGTACTAGCTTTGAAAGGATGAGAGAGTGCACAAAAGTGTGCATGCTTGGTCAGTCTATCAACAATCACCATGATGACACTCTTTCCTTCAGAATTTGGTAACCCTGTGATGAAATCCATGGAAACCTCCTCCCAGCACTAACTTGGGATGGATAATGGTTGTAAAAGACCTGGGGTCTTAATTGTTTCCACCTCATTTTGTTGGAAAACCACACATTATGCCACAAACCTTTGAACATTAGTTTTAAGGCCATCCCAAAAAAAATCCTTCTTAACTCTATGGTAGGTTTTCAAAAATCCTGAGTGCCCTCCTACTGGAGAGGTGTGCAATTCCAATAGTACCTTTTGTTTGAGTTGGGAGT
>ML789216.1:185787-202712 GCA_009831015.1 Picea engelmannii | reverse complement strand
CTGTCTTGACCACTCCAGACTTCACAAAAACCTTTATTGTGGAATGTGATGCCTCAGGAAATGGAATTGGTGTTGTCCTAATGCAAGAAGGAAGGCCCCTAGATTTTGAAAGTCGACCACTCAAGGGAAAGGACTTACACAAAACCATTTATAAGAAAGAAATGATGGAAGTACTACATCCATTGAAGAAATGGTTTCCTTACCTAATAGATAGGAGCTTCAATGTCAAAACAGATCATGATAGTCTTAAATACTTCTTGGAACAAAGACTATCTTCAGAAGAACAACAAAAATGGGTAACCAATATATTGGGTTATGATTTTGAAATCGTCTATAAAAAAGGGAAGCAAAATGTTGTGGCAGATGCACTCTCAAGAAAGGATGAAGATGTTGAGGCCTTTCTTTATGCTATCTCGATCATCCAACCTGATTGGATAATAGAAGTAATGGATGAATGGAAGAATGATGAAAAAGTGTGGACTCTCATTCAAGGGTTGCAGTAGGATTCCAGTCCATCAGATACATTTACATGGAAAAATGATCCACTATGGTACAAAGATTGCTTATATTAATGTAAGAACTCCCAACTCAAACAAAAGGTACTATTGGAATTGTACACCTCTCTAGTAGGAGGGAACTCGAGATTTTTGAAAACCTAGCATAGAGTCAAGAAAGATTTTTTTTGGGATGGCCTTAAAATTAATGTTCAAAGGTTTGTGGAAGAATGTTTAGTTTGCCAACAAAATAACGTGGAAACAATTAATACCCTAGGTCTTTTACAACCATTATCCATCCCAAGTCAGCGCTGGGAGGCGGTTTCCATGGATTTCATCAAAAGATTACCAAAGTCTGAAGGAAAGAGTGTCATCATGGTGATTGTTGATAGAATGACCAAGTACACATAATGTTGTGCACTCTCTCATCCCTTCAAAGCTAGTACAGTTTCCACCGCATTCATGGAGACAGTTTAAAAGCTACATGGCAGCCCAAGATACAAAGTTTCCAATGAAATCTTTCAGTATTTCATTCATCAGCCTCATAAAAGTACTCAGGGAATTGTTTAAGACAAATGGCATAAAATGCCAATCATACAAATATTTATTTGTTTTAATGGTTGTATTCTACTTATCACCTTCTCTCATCCTCATCTAGTGATATCCACTTTTAAATTCTATTTTAGAAAAGAAATTTGATCCACATAAATAGTCCATTAAATCATCCATTCTCGATAAAGGAAATCTATACCTCATGGTGATCGTGTTAATGGCTCTTGAGTCTATAAAAATTCTCCATCCTCCATATTGCTTTGGACTTATTACATTTAGTACTGCACATGGAATCAAGCTCTCTTTGACCAAACCCTTGTCTAAAAATTCTTGACTTGGTTATTCACATCCTCATTCTATGTAGGTGTCATTCTGTATGTTGATTTTTTTGGCAGACTTTCTCCTAGTATCAAGTCAATATGATGACTAATACTTATGATGGGTGGAAATGAGTTAGGAAGCTCATCCACCACTATGTCATAAAAAGTATCCAACAATTCCAGAACTTCTTTAGGCAAATCATCCATTGAAGTACTTGTAAGGATAACTTTGGGTTTCCTCACCACAACAAACTGTATCTCCTATTCTTCCTTGACTTCTTTCAGGAGTTCCTTCCCGCTCATGAGAAGTATTCTTGTGTTGGATTCCTCCTTCACTCTCTTCTCCTCTATTGGCAACAACATGTGTGTTCTACCATTCTTATCCAACGTGTATGTATTCTTCCTCCTGTTATCAAACTAAATTGCCTTGGGTCTTTTTAGTTTGTTTTCAATCCTTTTTAAGCCTTAGTTTTTTCTTTTTTATTTTGAGGTCTCATCCGTTTAAAGTATATGATTGGTAGGACCCCTTGGATGATTAAATGTTTTGAGTCTTAGCTCTAATTTGATCCTCAAATTGATTTTTTCCTTAAACCATTCCTAGCTCATGTTTTTTTTTGGTCCCCTTCATGATTTGTCCCTAGGTCGATCCCTCCCATGACTATATTGATGTGACACTCATCTCTCCTCACTTGTGACATCATAGGCATAACTCAAACATCCTCTCATACTTTTCTAATCATATTTTGAAGTGGATATGTTGCCTTCTCATCAGGCAGTTCCATAGTACCTATCACATTCATCACACTTCCACCCCGAGCCATTATTTCCATGAATGATGTCATGTCCCTCTTTTTTAGTTCCAGAAGTCAGTTAAGGATGCCTTCAAATATATTTCATTTATGATCTTTGGTAATGCTTTTTTTAATTTTGAAAGACTCAATAGTGATGTGCTGTGCAAATTCTTAATTGATGATCAAGTGACCACATGTCAACCAAATATAATGCTGAGAAATATTCTAGGGCCGAGGTTTTCTCAAAGTTCATCCTAAGATTGCATTCAAGAGCTCAGCAGGTGTCCACTACACAGGTATCCACTGTTACCTCCTTTGCGTATTAATCTTCATAGGAAATCTGTGCTTGGGTTTTCATTTTGCTAAGTTTGCATAGCGGTAAAAGATTCATCTTTGTATGATAGCCTCATATCCTCTCTTTTTCAGACTTGTAAACATCATGGCCCATATATGATTCAGATTTTTGTTGTCTACCTTAGCCTTTTAAGGTGCAAGATTTTGACTATTCTATCCTCCTCATATGCGTTGCACTACCCAGAGGTGCTGCTTAACCTCTCATTTCTTCCCCTACCTCCTTTCATCTCGAAATTAAGCGTTTTACTCAGTTTCATAGGCCCAACCTTGCATATTTGAAACCCCATTCAAAGTCTCCTAAGCATTACCAAACCTTTCAAGAGCCCTCATTTTGAGTCATGGAGACCCCTAAATTGAATAAGGCATATAAAGGAAGCAAGATAGTTAGGACATAACCAGTGGACATGGTTCTTTTTAATATAGAACCCATGGCAAGAGAGGCCTTTCAAAGAGTAGGGTGCCTCTTCTTCTATCAGAACATGTAGAGAGGCCATCCAGAGGTTGCAAGACAATTTTCATTGTAGTTTGATGCTAAGGAAACTAAGGTTGGGGATTTGGAGTTTGAAGTGATTGAAGCCTCCATCTCAGCTGCAACAGGGATCCCCATTACAGGTGAAAGGTGGTTCAAATCCATGGCTTTGAGTTCATATTATGAAAAATATCTCTTTAAACTCGAATATCAAGCCAATGATTTGTCCAAAAGTATGCCAAGGAGCCAATTGATTGAAAAATTTGATAGACTACTGAAGATCATACAAAGATATTTTACTTGTGAAGGGAGACTCAACACATTATACCAGTACCATATAAGGTTGTTGCTACATTTTACCGGTAAGGTTGAGATGAATATTCCTTATCACTTGTTGAGGAGTATAGGTAAGATGTCAGACAGGATACATGCCAAATCTTAATATGTGGATTCTATCCTTTTCCACTCTGGATTAATCAGAATGCTAGTATCTCAGGAATTGGGCTAGAAATATATTTCATGGGAGAATTTTTTGGTTACCTCTCATTTTAAGTTGGATCTATCACCCACTCCTCAATCACAGAGGGAAAGTCCTTTGTCACCTACTAGTGCTACCAAAACAGGGACCAGTAGGAAGAGAAAGGGCAAAGCCCATGTTCAAGTGTCTGAGGTCAACAAGCAGGTCATTGAAGATGAGGAGGAAGTTTTTCCTTCTCCACACAGATATTTTTCACCATCTCCTCCACTAGTGTTAGAAGAGGTGCCTCCTTCTACCAAATCTACATCTAAGAGAGGGAAGAAGCTTCTCTTTTCCCCTTCTCCTCCAACAATCGAAATCAAAGGTAAAATACCTTTCACTAGGTCATAAATTCCTAAGGAGGATTATAGAGAATAGTCCTTACCAGAGATTCCTATTCAAAAGAAGAAGGGGAAAGGTATTGAAAATCCTATCAAGGAGAAACTAGATCCCCCTATTCAAAAGAAGAAAGGGAAGAATATTGAAAAGCTTGTAGAGGAGAAATTAGAAAACCTTGTACAAAAGAAGAAGGGTAAAGGTGATAAAGGACCTTTGAAGAAGAGAGATGAGACCTCTAAGAAAGGCATTGAGAATATTGTCAAAATAAAAGAAGAATCCCTTATATAGAAAGGTAAAGGTACTAAAATACCTTTGGAGAGAGAAGAGGAAACCCATGTGAAACACTTCAAGGAGCCTATGGTAAGAAATGAAGAAACCACTATGTAGAGAAAGAAGGGTAAAAGTAAGGCCACTGAGAAACTTGATGAGGTAAATAATACTTTTCCCATAAAGGTGGAAGAAGAGACTGAGAAGAATCCTTTTGAGACTACGCATAACACTTCTCCTCAAGATAGCCAGACTTTCAAGAGACTTATCAGGAAACTTAAATATGCAAGAAAGCAGGTGGCTAAATTGAAAAAGGAGGCCATGTCTAATAGAGCAAAGATGACAGAGCTCATGCATGGTTACAATAACACCCTTGAATTGGCAAGGCTTGTAGCAAGAAGGGCCCAACCCCTTCATAGATAGCTTAATAATATTTACAGGAAGAACAGAGGCTTCCAATCTCATAAAAGGAAGCTAAAGGTAGAGTTAAAGAATTTTCAAGATGAGGTAGCCCAAAGAAAAATACATGTGTTGGTTGAAGCTGCCATTGAATATGACAAGCCATCATCTAAGGAAAGAATAACTACACCAAAGAATCTTGTAAATGCCAAGAAGAAGAAGTCTACTATGTCAATTGAAGATCCTCTTTCTACTAGGAAGAGTATGAGGTTAAGTGTTAAAATGACAAAATATCTGGTAAAGGGTAAGCCCCATTTTTGAGGATGTATCTTTTTGGGAGGGTTAACCATTATGTTAATATTATCTCTACCATCTATACAGGTTTCTAAGAACCTACATGGGTTTTGGGTTTTTACTAAGTGCTAGCTTCCTCACTGGTAGAAAGAACCACCTATTGTGCAGTCATGGGTCTTGATTAAGATGGTTTTGTCACCATAAAAGACCACAAATCACTCTACACATGTTTGAGGATTGAAGGCTTTCAGTTTTTGTAACACTACCCAAACTTGCACACAAACATAGCGTAAGTGGCGCTACCCAATGGTGCTACCAAATATTTTATAGAGGGAAAAAAAATGGCACACATGCGCAACACATAGGCGCTACCTAATGGCGCTACCGAATATTTTACAAAAGGTAAAGGTTTTAACATAGGCACAAGACAGGGGCGCTACTTACAAGCGCTACCCAATATTGCACAGAGAGAAAAGTTTGTGCACATATGAAACACAATGATGCTACCTATAGGTGCTACCTTTTCTCCTAGTAGTGCACTACCCAGATTTGCTACCCAAAGAAGTTTCCCATAAAGACCAAGGATCTAGGAGGACCAAGCTAACAACTTTGAGATAAATTGATGATGAAGAAGGATGGAGAAGCAACAACTAGAATCATGAAGACAACCACGTGCTTTGAAGGACACATGACAAACAAGGAGTTGCATAGCAAAAGGGAACCAATTTAGTTTGAATTTCAGTTGAATTAGTCACCAATATTTTCCTATTTTATAGCATAGATGGTTAGATAAGTTGTTAGAACAAATAAATGTTTAGAGATTTTCAAGGGAAGGGGGCCAACTCATACCTCCAATTGTTGCCTCCCTTTTTTCTATAAATAGATAGATCATTTTATTTAGTAGGTTTAGATGGTTGAGCAATGCTCCCTTTACATGTAATATTTTGATGAAGTGACTATGATCTAGTGATGTAATGGACTTAATACTTTTTGGCTAATAGAAATCATCTTCTCTTTCAGTCTATTTGTTTATGATGCTAAATGTTCATTCTTTGAATGATTCACATGAATTATTGCGGTGATGTTATGGTGGATGTTTGATCATTATATTAGCATGATGTTTATTTAGCTTCCTTAGCTTATGATGTCAATAAGATCTTGTGATTAGAAACTTTTTTCCTTAGACTTTTGTAGACCTGATGTTTGCAGCAGTCCCTTCACTCATCTCACTCAAGTCTTCCCTCTGTTCATATTTACTCCAAAACTACTGACAGAAGGTAGACAAGAACTTAATTGTTGGTGCATGTTATCCCTGTTGTCTAAGTTATAACATTACCATTTGAGTCCTTTTCCATTTTACCCTTTAAAACACTGTTTCATTCACGTATAACTTGATGGGTACTGGGCTTGCCTTCCATGCAATCTGAAGGTGACTTCTAGTGCTAACACCTCCCATCATGAATGACATTCCTGTCAAAATTCCATGGTCTTCCCAACAAAATATGGCATACATCCATGGGAATTACATCACATATAATTTCATCTCTATATCCTCCTATGTTAAACTCAACCAAGAATTGTTTAGTAACCATTACCTGGTGTCCTTTCTACAACCATGAGACTTTGTATGGCTTCGGATGTGTAGTTGTCACCAGCTCCAATTTCTCCACCATCTTTGTGGATACTAAGTTGTCAGTGCTCCCACTGTCAATTATCACCTTGCATACTCTGTCTTTCTTGATAGTTGTCCTAAAGAGACTATTCCTCTGCATTGGCCTTTCAACTTCTACCTCTGGTTTTAAGAGAACCTTCCTCAACATCAAGGATCTCCCATCCTCTGCTCCTTCTTCTTCAACATCTCTTCTATGTGATTCTGAAATGTGATATTGACCTCCTCCTTTCCTTTTCTAGGGGAATTCGCAAGATATGTGTATTGTCTTTCTGCAAGCATAACACCTTACTTCTCGTTCTCCTCTTCTTCCTTTTCCTCTAGAATAATTTCTTCCACCACCCTATCTTTCTCAGGAACTTCCTCTTCTTTCCAAGTGACTGTGTGGTTTCTTAGTCTTGTCCTTTGAGTTATGTGCCTTGTCATGGGTAACTCCATTACCTCTATTTGGGATTGGGCCTTTGCCTCTTCCTCACTGGATTTTCTTTCAAGCCAACTTTTCTTATTCCTTCAATGCAAATTGATAAGCGTCTTCTACTTTCCTTACTGACATCATGTTGATCTCATCCCGTATTTCATATCTCAGGCCATTTATATATCTGGCTACTTTTTTTTCATCTCTCTCTCTTTCTCCACTGATGATGTTCAACCTATATAACTTCTCTGTGTACTCCTTAACTATCATCCCTTTCTGTCTCAGGTTTTTCATATTCCTAAACAAATTAATTTGATAATCCTTGTGCATGAGCTTAGCCTTCAGCTTGGCTACCATTATGTCCTAACTCTTTATCATTTGTTTTCCTTGGCTTCTCTTTTCAGCTTGCAGTTCATACCACCATAGTGTTGCATGTTCTTTGAGATGGGTGAAAACATGTTTCACCTTTCTCTCTTCATCGACATCTTCATAGTTGAAATTTTTGTCCATGGATCTTAGCCAATCCAACAACTTTTCAGCATCTAAATTGCCTTCATACATTGGGATCTTGTTGATGAGAAAATTTGACTTCTCATCAACTAGAAGAATTGATCCAGTCCGGGGTTGTCTAAATAACCCAAGCCATTTGGTATGACCTATCCTAATGGATTTAATGGCTCTATTAGCCAGCTAGGGTCCTGAAAATAGCAAAATGAAATAAACTAACTAAAGAAAATATTCTAACAATCGACACAATAATTACAAATATTTATCTATGAATGTGAATATACAAATGATTATGAACAATTTATATACAGTTTACAAGGTTTACATGAAATCTTGCGAAAATGATTATTTGATAAAATTTCTGAATCAAAATATGAACAACACTTTTTTTTTCTTTTTTTTTGAAAGATATTAAACAAATAAATACTAAATGAATATGATTGAAACAGTGACACAAAAACAATCAAACATAATTAATGTAATCATCGTTTCATTCATAAACAACTCTAAATAAAATAAAATAATGCATCTACTAACCTCTAACTGATCAATCAACTGAGTTTATTTTCCTGTGTTGTATGATCTCCTGCCTGTACTTTTGTTAAGGGAAACCTATAACAGAACAATACTAGCACTTCCAGAATACATTCAAAGAAGTATTTGATATTGGAGTAAATTAATAACAATAGAAAGACCTATAATTAAAAATCATGTGATCTTAAGATAATAAATATTTAAGAACGAAAGTGAACTGAATTCTAAGTATTTATGTTATCCATCATTTAACATTAGAAATAAATTCAACAATAATCAAATGATCGATTGATCACACATAAAAAATGGAATAATAAATTATGGACATCATATGATGACAATCTAATGATAAAATCAACCATAATAACATTATCATAATACAACAGTAATGAAAGAACGACATGGAATAAACATCATGCAAGTCTAAAGCCAATGATGAATTGTTTTCCCATATTCTTTCTCAAAATCACATGCCCATATTATAGTCCTGGAAGAATTTTTAAGATAATAGAATCTTGATGCCTTTCCAAATTTTATCTGTTGTTGCTCATAAAATTATTTGTAGCAATCCAATATCATTTTTGGATCAATCATCTTGAACGTATTTGGATAATAAAATCAAGCCATGTTCATATATGTATCAAATGCTTGATAATAGAAACCTGTTAAGCCCTAATATTGGCTCATTACCCCTTAATTGGGGCATATTATATTAGTAATGCTATTTTATTTATGTCTTCTTTAGGCCATTAGTTGTAATTATACCTCCTATTCTCCTATATATACCAAGGAGACATTTTCATTTTGAATCATCTTGTACTTGAACATTTAAGTGGGGTAAAAGGAGGTTTCCCCCTCGAAGAGGCTTATTATATGAAATTGTCTTTTTTTCAAGGTGTTGAGTACTTTTTATAAGGTTTTTCTATGGTATATTGATATTTGGTTCTTAAAATATGGTATCAAAGCTCAAGGTCATGGGGTTTCACTGCTACATCTGAGACACCTTGACATTTTCGCTATAAATATTTTTCTACAACATTTCAAAATGAATGACTTAAAGTATATTTATTAGATGCATCAAGGTACGTTGGGTTCAAATTTCAGCTCCTGAGGCCTTATACTTTCAGAGATACACCCTATACAAGATAGGGTTCTGGAATCATCCTGAACTGAGGCATTGCGAAATTTTCGCTATAATTTTTTTTTTGTAGCACTTCAGACCTTGAAATATAGAGGATATTCAAATAAATTAGTAAGGTATCTGTGGTAAAAATTTTAGCTTCTGGGTCATCTTAAATTTATAGATACACCTTGTGTAAGATAGAGTATCTGACTAGTCCTATTGACTAGTCTCAAGAAGGTGTTCCAGGTAAAACAATCCTAACTTCTTCCTAGAGTATCCAAATTGAGTGGGACTAGTTTAATTGGATCATGGAAAGTGTGTAGTATCTCTAGTACGCATTTCAGAATTTGATATCAATTATTTTGTGTGGAGCACGTTATACAAGTGAGTTCTCCTGGAAGGACCAAAAAGTGGCAAGTTGTGTGGAAGTTACCGTAAATTCCACTTGGCACATCCAATTTTGATCAAACCTATGGCATTGCAGAGAAGAAATATTAGAGAACTACATAAAATAAAGTTTCATACCCAGAAGGGACAAAACGTGGGAGATACAATAGAAGAAATATTGTCTAGCAAAACCACCTCAAAATCAAGGTTCAAAAGTGATACTTGGCCAACATGCCACCCAAAAAGAGAACTTATACACCAAATAAGCCTCCAGACAATCCTAGTTGGACTCTTGATGAAGGTGAAGAAATGTGTAGGGACATAAATGATTTACAAAAGAAGATAGTAACAAAAGATGAACTACAAGAGATGGAAGCTAAGTTGGAGGCAAAGATGGATGGTTTAAAAGAGGAGATTATGGAACTATTGAAAAATTTAGTAACAGAGAAGACACCTGAAAGTGAAAACGCATCCCATGAAATTCATGATGAGGACACAAGGAAGGTGCATCAAGAATGGAGAAACTCCAACTTTGGGTTGAAGACCAATGACATTCCTAAGATCGATATGAGGAAGTTTGATGGCAAGGACCCAATCACATGGATACTTCAGATGGAGTAATTCTTTGATCTACATAATGTGCCACATACACAAAAGGTACAAATTGCTTCTTTATATTTAGAACCTAATCAATTTGTATGGTATCGATGGTTTTTTTCTCACAAATCACTCATCACTTGGAAAAATTTCACGGAAGAAATGATAGCACACTATGAGGATACAAGGAGCAATATCTTCTCTATCCAATTGATAAATCTTAGGAAAAGGGTTCACTTAACGAGCACATTGAGAACTTCCAAAGATTGAATATAAAGGTAACCGATATTCCAAATGATCACTTGATTGATGTATTCATAGGAACTTTAAAGGATAACATTCAACATGAGGTTCTCCTTTGGGAACCCAAATCATTGGAGAATGTATTTAAGGTGGCAAGAAATGTTGAAAGTAAAAATATGGATATGGCTACTAGAAGGACCAATACTAACATCTATAGAGAGAACAATGCTCCTTTTAAAACACCTCAACCTACAAGGTTGACACCTCAACAATTGGAAGAAAGAAAATGTTAAGCCCTAATATTGGCTCATTACCCCTTAAGTGGGGCTTATTATATTAGTAATGTTATTTTATTTATGTCATCTTTAGGCCATTAGTTGTAATTATACCTCCTAGTCTCCTATATATACCAAGGAGACATTTTCATTTTGAATCATCTTGTACTTGAACATTTAAGTGGGGTAAAAGGAGGTTTCCCCCTCGAAGAGGATTATTATATGAAATTATCTCTTTTTCAAGGTGTTGCGTACTTTTTTTGAGGTTTTTATATGCTATATTGATATTTGGTTCTTAACATATGGTATCAGAGCTCAAGGTCTTGGGGTTTCGTTACTACATCTGAGACACCTTGATATTTTCGCTATAAATTTTTTTCTACAATGTTTCAGAATGAACGACTTGTAGGATATTTATTAGACAGATGAAGGTATGTTGGTTTAAAAATTCAGCTCTTGAGGCCTTATACTTTCAGAGAAACAACCTGTACAATATAGGGTTATGGAATCATCTTGAACTAAGTCATTGCATAATTGTCACTATAAAAACGTTTCTATAACATTTTAGACCATGAACTCCAGAGGATATTTACAAAAAATAGTATGGTAGCTATGGTAAAAATTTTAGCTTCTGGGTCATCATAAATTTGTAGATACACCCTTTGTAAGATAGGGTATCTGACTAGTCCTATTGACTAGTCTCAAAGAAGGTGTTCCTGGTAAAACAATCATAAATTCTTTCTAGAGTATCCAAATTGAGTGGGACTAGCTTCATTGGATCGTGGAGAGTCTATAGTATTTCCGGTGCGAGTTTCAGAATTGTATATCTATTATTTTGTGCGGGGCACACTATACAAGTGAGATCTCCTGGAAAGGAAAAAAACTGGGAAGTTTTGGGGAAGTTGCTATAAATTCCACTTGGCACAACCAATTTTGATTAGACCTATGGCATTGCAGAGAAGAAATATCAGAGAACTACATTAAAGAAATTTCATATCCAGAAGAGCTGAAACATGGGAGATACAACAGAAGAAATATTGTCTAGCAGAACCACCTCAAAATCAAGGTTCAAAAGTGATACTTGGCCAACATGCCACCAAAAAAGGGAACTTATACACCAAATAAGCCTCATTAAAATCCTACTTGGACTCTTGATGAAGGTGAATAAATGCGTAGGGACATAAATGAACTACAAAAGAAGATGGATTCAATGGAAGCTAAGTTGGATACTAAGATGGATTCAATGGAAGCTAAGTGGGATACTAAGATGGATGGTTTAAAAGGGGAGATCATGGAAGTATTGAAACATTTTGTAACAAAGAAGACACCTGAAAGTGAAAATGCATCCCATGAAATTCATGATGAGGACACAAGGAAGGTGAATCAAGAATGGAGAAACTCCAACTTTGGTTTGAAGACCAACCATGTTCCTAAGATTGATATGATGAAGTTTGGTGGAAAGGACCCAATCACATGGATACTTCATATGGAGCAATTCTTTGATCTGCATAATGTGCCACATACACAAAAGGTATGGATTGCTTCTTTATATTTAGAACGTAATCAATTTGTATGGTATCGATGGCTTTGTTCTCACAAATCACTCGTCACTTGGAAAATTTTCACGGAAGAACTGATAGCACAGTATGAGGATACAAGGAGCAATACCTTTTTTAGCCAATTGATAACTCTCAAGCAAAAGGGTTCAGTTACCGAGCACATTGAGAATTTCCAAAGATTGAATATAAAGGTAACTGATATTCCGGATGAGCACTTGATTGATGCATTCATAAGAACTTTAAAGGATAACATTCAACATGAGGTTCACCTTTGGAAACCCAAGTCATTGGAGAATGCATTTAAGGTGGAAAGAAATGTTGAAAGTAAAAATATGGCTAGGGCTACTAGAAGGACCAATCCTAGCATCTATAGAGAGAACAATTCTCCTTCTTCTAAAACACCTCAACCTACAAGGTTGACACCTCAAAAATTGGAGGAAAGAAAAGAAATAGGTTTATGCTTTAATTGTGACAACAAGTATAGTAAGGGACATAAGTTTGGTGAGAAGAAATTATTCTACATATATTGTGAAGAGGAAGAAGAACAAGAACAAGAACCATCTCAATATGAAAACGTAGAAGCAATTTTGTCTGAAGAGTTGACTCCCATGATATCGTGTAATGCATTGGCTGGAATTAGCACTCCTTAAACTCTCAAGATAGAAGGATACATAAAAAAGAAAAAGGTAATAGTCCTAATTAATTCTAGCAGTACTCATAATTTCATTCACTATAAATTAGCCAAAGATCTCAATTTCTTTCTATATCCAATGCCATAGTTACAAGTAATGATTGCAAATGGAGGAACTATCAATTGCTCAGGAAAATTCAATAAGATCAATCTTACTATGGGGGAATATGTAATGAATAGTCCAATGATTGCTAAAACCATGGGTGGTGCAGATGTTGTACTAGGAATCCAATGGTTACAATCATTAGGAACAATGGATTTTAAGTTTCAAGAACTTTTCATGAAATTTTCATTGGAAGGAAAATAAATTGAGTTAAGAGTTATCACAAGGAAACCCGGTAAGGTGATAAGCTCTAATGGCATGAAAAAATTATTGAAAAAGGGGCATCAAGGTGTTATTTCACAACTATGCTCATTAGATGTTCAAACATCTAAGCCATCTATTCCTCAAGATCTCCAAAGGATCATTGATAAGCATTCCAAAGTATTTGAAGATATTCCCAAAGGTCTTCCACCCACTTGAAATCATGATCATGAAATTCACCCAATTCCTAGGAGTGTTCCTCCTAACATCAGGCCATACAGACACCCTTATGCCCAGAAGAGTGAAATTGAGCGCATGGTTGAAGAAATGTTAGAGGATGGAATTATTAGACCTAGCCAAAGTTCTTACTCTGGAACAGTGGTAATGGTATTCAAGAAAGATAGCTCATGCCGTATGTGTTCAGATTATAGAGAGCTCAACTAGATCACTATTAAAGATAAGTTTCCCATTCTCGTTATTGATGAATTGTTATATGAACTACATGGAGCAATCTATTTCACAAAATTGGATCTTTGTTCAGGGTATCATCATATCAGAATGAAGGAAGAAGATATCCCAAAAACAACATTCTGAACTCACGAAGGCCATTATGAATTTTTGGTCATGCCTTTTGGCCTTACAAATGCACCTTCCACATTCCAAGGGTTGATGAATTCCATTTTCAAGCCCTTCCTTAAAAAATTTGTGTTAGTATTTTTTGATGATATACTAATCTATAGCAAGTCTTGGGAGGATCATGTGCGACATGTTGACAAGGTGCTACAACTACAAAAGGAGCAACAACTCTATGCCAAACCATCCAAATGTTTTTTTTCATTAAAGGAGGTAGAGTATTTGGGTCATATTGTATCTCATGAAGGTGTCAAGGTAGACCCTAACAAGATTAAGGCCATGATGGACTGGCCGATTCCCAAAAAATTAAATAATCTTAGAGAATTTTTTGTTTTGACAGGTTACTACCACAAGTTTGTTAGGAACTATGGAAGAATAGAAGCACCTTTAATGGAACTAAGTAAGAAGGATGCATTTTCATGGACTCCAGAGGCAAGTAAAGCTTTTGAACAACTTAAAGAGGTTATGTGTAAAGCTCCTATCTTGACCACTCCAGACTTCACAGAAACCTTTATTGTGGAATGTGATGCCTCGGGAAATGGAATTGGTGCTATCCTAACGCAAGAAGGAATGCCCCTGTCTTTTGAAAGTCGACCACTCAAGGGAAAGGACTTACACAAAACCATTTATGAGAAAGAAATGATGGCAATACTACATGCATTGAAGAAATGGCGTCCTTACCTAATAGGTAGGCACTTCAAGATCAAAACAGATCATGATAGTCATAAATACTTCTTGGAACAAAGAGTATCTTCAGAAGAACAAGAAAACTGGGTAACCAAGATATTGGGTTATAATTTTGAAATCATCTATAAAAAGTGGAAGCAAAATGTTGTGGCAGATGCACTCTCAAGAAGGGATGAAGATGTTGAGGCCTTTGCTTGTGCTATCTCGATCATCCAACCCGATTGGATAATAGAAGCAAGGGATGAATGGAAGAATGACAAAAAAGTGTGGACTCTCATTCAAATCTTGTAGCATGATTCCAATGCATAAGATACATTTACATGGAAAAATGATTCACTATGGTACAAATATCGCTTATATTTATGTAATAACTTCCAACTCAAACAAAAGGAACTATTGGAATTGCACACCTCTCTAGTAGAAGGGCACTTGGGATTTTTTGAAACCTACCATAGAGTCAAGAAGGATTTTTTTGGAGATGGACTTAAAACTAATGTTCAAAGGTTTGTGGAAGAATGTTTGGTTTTCCATAAAAATAATGTGGAAACAATTAAGACCCCAGGTCTTTTACAACCATTATCCATCCAAATTTAGTTCTGGGAGGAGTTTTCCATTTCTTTCATCGTAGGGTTACCAAAGTCTAAAGGAAAGAGTGTCATCATGGTGATTATTGATAGACTGACCAAGTGCACACACTTTTTTGCACTCTCTCATCCCTTCAAAGCTAGTACAGTTGCCACCACATTCATGGAGATAGTTCAAAAGCTACATGGTAGCCCAAAGATTAATGTAAGTGACAGAGATCCCATCTTCACTAGACATTTTTGGACAATTTGTTTTTCTTGTTTGGGTACTCAATTGGCTCATAGCTCATCCTATCATCCTCAATCTGATGGACAAACTGAGATAGTGAACAAATTTCTGGAGGACTACCTTCGTTGCTTTGTCTCTGATAAACAAACATAATGGTTCAAATGGTTACCCTTGGAAGAATGGTGGTATAACACTTTCTTTCATACTACAACAAAAATGTCACCATTTATGGCACTTTATGGATACCACCCTCCTTCCATCACTTCTTCTCTAAAAGAAAAATATAAGGTTCAAGCAGTGGAATATCACATTGAGAATCAACAAAAAGTTCTACAAATCTTAAAGGACAACCTGACCATGGAACATAATCACATGAAACAACAAGCAGATCAACATCATAGTGAAAGAAGTTTTGAAGTAGGGGATTGGGTATTTTTAAGACTACAACCATACAAATAAACGTCCCTCAAGCAAGCCAAGAAGGATAATAAATTATCACCAAAGTACTATGGCCCTTATAAGGTGTTGCAAAAGATTGGTACTATGGCATCCAAATTGGAGTTGCCTGCATCTTCACGAGTACACCCATTTTTCCATGTTTCATGCTTAAGGAAGGTTATAGGCGACAAGATCCCAATTCAAACTATATTGTCAGAACTTGACGAGGAAGGAAAAATCATATTGGAGCCTGAAGCCATGAATGACACAATAATTATCCATCTAAGTAATAGTGATCCAAGTGGATATCGGTGGCCACCCACCTTTTCCAACTGGCTCAAAACAATTTTCTGGCAATTTTGACAATTTACTATTTTTAGCAGTCTTTAACTTCCAGGGCCATTTTGAGGGCCCAAATGAAGGTTTTTCAAGATAGATTTTCTCAATGATATCCAAAGGAATCATTGAGTCTCCAAAATGAATATCCTCAACGATACCTTTCCAATGAGCTATCACACGCCTAAAATGAAGATCGTATGCAAAAGTTACGACCATGGGAAGTTGATGTACTCACTTAGCCAAATGGGGCCCACATGACTTTTGGCGCTTCATCTCCCAGGGTTAGGTTTTTGGATGTCTATGGTTTTTGAAATTCCTTCTTAATGTAAAAAGGCCTTGAAATCCTTATTGTAATCATCTTCTTTCGAATGCGAGTAGCCGTCACATCTCTTCTCAAAGATAAGCTATCACTATTCTAGCAAATCTTTCACTCTGTATTTTTACAGTCTCTGTACATTTCTTTCATTAATAGAAATTGTGTATTACTATATATCTATGTTTATGGTTTCATCTTCGATACATTTATGTTAAATTATTGAATATCTGCGATATCTCTGTGCATTTCTTTATTATATCTTCTATCTCATTTTGTGCTGAAAATAATCTGGATCAAATAGATCCATTTTAGAGCATCTCATTAAATGGAGGAAACTATCAGCTGAAGATTCCACTTGGGAAGATGAGTCTTTTATACAGAAGCATCCAGAGTTACTCAAGTGTTGTGGACAACACTTGTCTCAAGTAGAGGGGCATGTTAAGCCCTAATATTGGGTCATTACCCCTTAATTGGGGCATATTAGATTAGTAATGTTATTTTATTTATGTCATATTTAGGCCATTAGTTGTAATTATACCTCCTAGTCTCCTATATATACCAAGGAGACATTTTCATTTTGAATCATCTTGTACTTGAAC
>ML789216.1:138427-185737 GCA_009831015.1 Picea engelmannii | reverse complement strand
TATATATACCAAGGAGACATTTTCATTTTGAATCATCTTGTACTTGAACATTTAAGTGGGGTAAAAGGAGGTTTCCCCCTCGAAGAGGCTTATTATCTGGAATTATCTCTTTTTCAAGGCATTGAGTACTTTATCTGAGGTTTATCTATGCTATATTGATATTTGGTTCTTAACATTTGCCTTGTAAAGAGACATCAATATCTCTCACATCATGCATTTTTTTGGGAAAAATTCTACGCGGAAGGTAAATGGGTCCATTTGGGAAATGAGTTTTCAACCGTTTCTTCAAATTCCTCACGGTTTGGCTACAATCAGTCCTGCAAAATCGTCTGTCTAATCTTGACGCCTTTCCAAATTTTAGTTGTTGTTGCTCATAAAATTATTTGTAGCAATCCAATATTATTTTTGGATCAATCATCTTGAACGTATTTGGATAATAAAATCAATCCATGATCATATCTGTATCAAATATTTGATAATAGAAACCTGTGAAACAAAAAGAAACCTAAATTAATAACCTAAAAATTTCGAAATAAAACAAAATCTAGAACAATAAAATAAAAAATGAATTTAAACTAACTATAAGTTCTAAACAAATAGTGTTTATAATTTCCTTTCAAATATGATCTTATAATTATAAAAGCTTCAAGTTAATGGAGAAGAGAAAAATATTAATTTTGGTTTTTTACAAAATCAAACAAATCATAGATAATTCTTTTATTTTTAATTATTATTTTTATTTTCAAATGAGATGCAAAATGAAAAAAAATTAATTAATTAATTAATATCACCAAATGATATTATGAAAATGAGAAATCAACCAGGATATTATTTGATGAAGTATTGAACCAATTATTCAAAATAGTCAAACTTGCTAATGAGAAAAAGAAAGAACACATAATCATAATTACAAGGAAAGTAAACAATTGATAAAAATTAATGTTTTTGTTTAAATTGAGATTTCTATTCTTGTTTATAAATTTTGACATATACTCTTTTAATGAATGTCTCATACTATAGTGAATGTATTAAGTTTGTCTCAAATCATCCCAAGGTATGTAACTATTTGAAAAGGTCCCTTCTGTAGCTCATTATAATTATCAAGATTCTAATGGGGGCCATTTAAATTTTGTAAAAATTTAGGGGGAGTTGTTGGGGCCCAACAAATGGTGACTTACTGGGTGAAGCAATTATCTCTAATCTGGTAAGATTTCATCTCAGGAAGAAAAGAATAAGATTGATAAAAGGATTTAAGCTCCCTAAAATAAATTCACTCTAAGATCATATGGTATTAGGATAAGCTCAATGTTATAACCAAACAATAGAATTTTCCTTGCAAGGGATTATAAACTGAAATAATGTATTAATCAAAGAGTCACGATGTTTATAAAATAACTTCAATACCATTGACAGAGCCACTGCTACCAGTAGGCGTCCATAGCCTCGACATAGGTGTCATTTAACCCACTCAAATGCTTCAATCCCATCCAATAGTTGTATCCACATGATATAAATGTCCATAAAAGTTAATTTAAAAACATATACCTGCTACCTCTCGAACCGACATTGCTTAGTTACCAGCAGGCCTATTCAGTATCTCGATGGAGTTGTCTTGGCATCATGTGTGCATTTACCTGCTGCCAGGGAGCCTGTTCAGTACCTTGACAGGTTTACACACACTTCCCACATATAAGTTCTTTCAACCCTCTTATGCCCCTTTTAAATAGTAATACAATGATAGATTTATTGATGACAAAGAGAGCAGGGTGATACTAGAGGTTAATTGCAATACAGGTGAATAATTGATCAAGTTATTTATTTTCTTTCAAAGCTGGAAGTTTTATCATGGTTTAGAGATTTTAGATTTCCTTTAAGAAATCATCTAAAGAATGGGGAAGCACTTAAAAGTGATTCCTTAAGAATATGGACAGTGTAAAAAGTTTAAATATCATCGTAATTCTCAAAGATTTAAACCATATCTTTGGTGTAATACTCTAGCAAAGACAATTTGAGGACAAAATGAAAGTGACAATTGACTTAAAAATCAATTGTCTGAGTTATATCTTAATTCGAGGACCTCTTTGAAATATTTCAATTTGCTTGAAAAACACAAGTCTTAAAATAAATGCTTCCTTTGACAATAGTTTTTTGATCAGAAATATATTGATTCAAAAAGAAAGATAAAAATAAAACTCATTCAAAGCAATCAAAGAAAACAAGAAACACACAACAACCCAGATCAAATTTTATTAATGGCGTTCAAAATTAGAAGTACACAAAATCAAAACAACAAAAGAAAACTTTTCAGGAAACGATTTTGGCCAAAAATAAACTTGATCTTTTGGATTCACTAGCATCTTACTATAAAATAAATGAAGAACTAAATCATATAAAATATCGTGTGCGAGAAAGTTATTTTCTTAAGATAGTGATTCATGAGATGCTACTTTGACCAAGAATTATTATTAAAAATAAAATAGACTAAAAGAAAATAGAAAAATCCTTATTAAAATGAGTGTAGTCCTACTCGTGGCACAATGGGTGAGGGTTGAATTGATAGTTCAAATTTACTTATCTCTTTACTTTCCATTTAAAATTTTCATGATGATACTGTGTTTTTGAAAATAAATGTTCAACAAAAAGAAGAGAGAAAAAAAAATTAAAGTGGACTTCCCTGTCAACATTCATATTATGGTTCTCTTGGTGTACCCACATGTGTTCATAACTACATTATTACACAAAGAAATATTAAGAAATAAAACTAAAGGAAACCTACTCCTAAACCTACTCTAAACTACTAAATAGGTCAAAATGCTAAGTAAAATCGTATTTCCAATGTAGCCATAAGAGTATCTTCAATCCTGCAAGGCACAAAAAGTAAAAAATCAAAATAAAAGAATGTATTATTTGCAGATACAAAATAAATATGCCGTGCTTACCTCCTATATATTCTTTTAAAAACAAAACAAACAGGACATTGCCATTTTTTTTTAAACTTCTTGATGTATGAATCCTCCAACCATTCTCCAATCCGGTCGTGATATGAGTCATAATGGCATGTGAGAGTGTAAGTAAATTTGGAAAACTTGTCAATGTTATGGGGACCTGACATAACCAACAACCAAGGCCGAAGTGCCCCATCCTCCTGATAATTATCCATGTGTTCATCAATTTCTTCACATGGAGGATTTAAAAAAATCATGTAATGATTACTTCCTAGATATTTAGGTAGAAACAAAGCAAGCACAAATTTATCTTTATTATGAAGATTTTTTAGATACGAATCTTGAATCCATTCTAAGATCCTGTCATAAAAATTAGGATGCAAACTATGACATTGATGAAATGGATATATCAATGGGGAACACATCATAAGAGGATTCATGACATTAATTAGATTATTGGTTTGAACACTTCCTTTGATGATATTTATCTTTTCAAAATGTGAAGCATAAACATTAAAATTCGAACTAATCAAAGAATGAATATGCAATGTAGAATATTTGATTTGCAAAATAATAAGTGCATTGTGTTTTTCAACAATAAATCATGTAAAATCATCTTACAACATGTCATTTTTCCATGCAAATGATGAAAGTGAAAGAGCATTAAATTCAAATTCATAAACGTTATGTTTGGAATTAATTTCACCAAATTTTGGCATATCGAAAAGATTTGATTGTGATGGAAAAGAGTAAGATATTGTGGGTAAAGTATCAAGTCCACCAGAATCTAAGAAGAGATCGGGATATAAAGAGTAAAAGGAATAAAAAATGAGCACATGAAAAGAATATCTTGAGCTATGATATTTGACAATAGTATTCTCAAGACATTCCTCTTTACTTTCCTTAAAAATTTCACTTTGTTTTGGTCATAAATTCTTCAACATAACATGATCATCTAAATTAGTCTCCTATATGTTAGATAATTCAAAACTTTCACGACAAACATCTGATCTTTCTTGTGGATAAGGTATGATTTGTAGATAATTTTTTAAGGTTTCTTCTTCCAATTGCAGATCTACATCTCTAATCAATTTCATTGGAATGTTAGAATTCTTAAGATCGTTTTCATCACGTAAGTGTTCTTCAATAACTGAATTTAAGTATTGATTAGAGCAAGAGTTAGAAGAATATGGAAATTCACCTTGCCCCAACATCAAATATTCTTCCACGATGGTCGAGGACTGATTATACAATGATTCAGAGGATAAACCAAGTTGATTGTCAGTAAGAACATTTTTAATAGATTCTACCTCCCTTGCTTGTTCAAAATTTTTGGATGGAATCCTTTCATCCTTCGAAAAAAATTCTTCTCGCAATTGAGTGGTAGTATTTCCAACCAATTCATCATTCACTATTGAATGTGACTGGATGAAAGGGATGCAAGCATCATACAGAAGATTTAGTACAAATGTCATGTCATCAAGATTAAATTTACAGAGAAGATGATGCATTCTTGTTGAAAAGTCTTCTGGAGATGAATTGGCATTGATTAGTAAAGTCTAAAACTCTTCACATAATTGATTGTAATCATAGTTTTCAAAATCATATAAAAAATGATCTACAAACTGAAACCAATCAATAATGTGATATGCTGGAAAAGACTCAAACCAATGTTTAATCTGACCCCTGAAAGTAAAAGAAAATAATCTACACAAAACCTTTATATCAGAAATAACATGTTTGATGCATTTACACCAAAACTTGTTAATATGGTCTTTTGCATATAGAATCCCCCCACCATCAACGGTGAGTTTGGAGAAGAGAGAGACTATCTTGTTGAGAATATTAGGTAATGAGAGGTGGAAAGAATGTTCCAACATAGTGAATTGGGGAGCCGTGGGAAATTAATTAAATTCAAAACAAAGACACCTATAAGGCCAGCTTGTCAGTCTGGACTACCTTCTAGTGCATTTCAATATGATAGAAGAGAAAAATTTATAAATCTGGAATTATGACAGGCTGAGGGGTAAAACATTTAATCATTAAATTTACCTCAACCCTCTTTCTAGCGCCATTTGTTGAAGGGAAAATTTGACTTGCTGTCAAGTGGAAGACTATATCCCGTCCGGGGTTGTCTATATAAACCAATCCATTTGGTATGACCTATCTTGATGGGTTTAATCGCTTCATTAACCAACTAGAGTCCTGAAGATAGCAAAATGAAATAAACTAACTAAAGAAAAGATTCTAACAATCGACACAATAATTACAAATATTTATCTACGAATGTGAATATACAAATGATTATGAACAATTTATATACAGTTTACAAGGTTTACATGAAATCTTGCGAAAATGATAGTTTGATAAAGTTTCTAAATCTAAATATGAACAACACTTCTTTTTGTTTTTGTTTTTAAAGATATTAAACAAATAAATTATAAATAAATACAATTGAAATAGTGACACAAAAACAGTCAAAGATAATTAATGTAATCATCGTTTCATTCATAAACAACTCTAAATAAAAGAAAAGAATGCATCTACTAACCTCTAATTGATCAATCAACTGAGTTTATCTTCCTGTGTTGTATGATATCCTACCGATACTGTTGTTAAGGGAAACCTATAACAAAACAATGCTAGCACTTCCAAAATACATTCAAAGAAGTATTTGATATTGGAGTAAATTAATAACAACTAAAAGACATCTAATTAAAAATCATGTGATCTTAAGATAATCAATATTTAAGAATGAAGGAAAACTCAATTCTAATAATTGATATTATCCATCATTTAACATTAGAAATAAATTCAACAATAATCAAATGATCGATTGATCACATATAAAAAATGGAATAAGAAATTATGGATAGCATATAACATTTTACAGTATGAAAACATCATATGATGACAAGCTAAAGCTAAAATCAACGATAATAACATTCTCATAATACAACAGTAATGAAAGAATAAAATGGAATAAGCATCACACAGATCTGAAGCCAAAGATGAATTGTTTTCCCATATACTTTCTCAAAATCACATGCTCATATTGTAGTCCTGAAAGAATTTTTAGAATAATAGACTCTTAAGGATTGAAAAAAAATTAATACATAAATGATAACAATTAACCATGTATTGATAAAATAGACTAAATCTAATTTAAGTCAATGCATTATGAATTATTCAAAGAATATGAAGATATTATAATGAAAATAAAACCATTTTACTCACAGGACAAAAGTCATTAAGCAACCCAGGATTTCATATTCTTCTTTGAAAATACTTGTCCATTCTCTCAAAGATTCCAACCATCTGTTACTCCATTTGAAAAGAATAAAAGTTTACTGAATAAATAATATACAAAAGAGAAAGGATAAAAATTCTCCTCTCAATTTCTTTTGATCTCCATGGCTCTGAACTTTCTCATATATTTATACAATGAGTGAACAGTGTCGGCGTCACTAATAATTTTTTCCACCTGAAATTTTCCTTGTAAAGAGACATCAATATCTCTCAAATCGTGCATTAGTTTGGGAAAGTTTCTAATAGGGAGGTGAATGGTTCCATTTGGGAAACGGGTTTTCAACCGTTTCTTCAAATTCCTCACGGATTGGCTGCAATCAGTCCTGCAAAATTGTCTTTCTGATCTTGACGCCTTTCCAAATTTTATCTATTGTTTCTCATAAAATTATTTTTAGCAATCCAATATTATTTTTAGATCAATCATCTTGAACATATTTGGATAATAAAATCAATCCATGATCATATCCATATCAAATATTTGATAATAGAAATGTGTGAAACAAAAAGAAACCTAAATTAATAACCTAAAAATTGTGAAATAAAACAAAATCTAGAACAATAAATTAAAAAATGAATGTAAACTAACTATAAGCTATAAACAAACATTGTTTATAATTTTCTTTTAAATATGATCTTAAAATTCTAGAAGCTTCAAGTTTGGAGAAGAGAAAAATATTAATTTTGGTTTTTTACAAAATCAAACAAATCATAGATAATTCTTTTTTTTTTAATTATTATTTTTATTTTGAAATGAGATGCAAAATGAAAAAAAGAATTTAATTAATTAATATCACGAAATGATTTTATGAAAATGAGAAATCAACCAATATATTATTTGATGAAGTATTGAACCCATTATTCAAAATAGTCGAACTTGCTAATGAGCAAAAGAAATAACACATAACCATAATTTAAATGAAAGTAAATAGTTGATAAAAATTAATGTTTTTGTTTAAATTGAGATTTCTATGCTCGTTTCTAAATTTTGACATATACTCTTGTAATGAATGTCTCATACTATAGTGAATGTCTTAAGTTTGTCTCAAAGAAATCCAGGGTATGGAACTATTTGAAAAGGTTGATTTTGTAGCTCATTATAATTATCAAGATTCTAATGGGGGCCCTTTAAATTTTGTAAAAAATTAGGGGGAGTTGTTGGGGCCCAACAAATATTTATCTTAAATCTTCCTCCCAATATAACAAGTGTTCTTCGGAAACATCCTCTCATGCAGGATCTTCAAGTTCTATTGTTTTATTCTCTCCATCATTGATGTATCCAGTATCAAGTGCTCGTCTCTGTGCTGCCTCCATCACCTCTAATATTGCACAAAGTTCTCAAATTTCCTTTTCTACAACTCAATTGAATAAAGGTGCTTATGCTCATCTCCTTAGTGGAATTTTTTTGACTGTCTGTTACATACAGAGTACAACTTTGAGTTCTTCTGTCTCCTCTCCTTTGCTTGTTGTTTGTGAGCAAAACTTTGGCTCTGATACCACTTGATGCAGACCCCCCTTCTCTCTTAAGGGTTGTGCGACCTCCCGGTCTAGGATCAACCAAGAAACTAAGTCTTATTGTCTCTTTGGGTCTCTTCTAGACCCCAAACCCACTTACATAGGTCATTTCCCCAAACAAGCAGGTTGTATGAGACACATGTCTTATCTCCTAAGCATTGTTCAAGCCTCAATGCCAAATGGGCACTAGGTCTCCTCTTGTTAAGACCTTTCCTTCAAGTGACCATGAGTGTCACCACTCACTTGATCAAAAGGCATGTCGCGACTTCACGTATCGGGTCTTCGCATGTGAGTCACCCCGACTCTCCTGACCTTCAAAACCCCAAAATATCGATATTTCAGAGCGCCAAATCAACGATCCACAATCCTCGTGATCCAACAGTCTCAATTTCATTTTGTCCTATCAGGACATCATGTTTCATGAAGTTGGAGGACCGCTCACCTCTCTTCTCCTGATATCTCCCTGGGAAACTAACGATCCAGATTTATCCTTGATCCGACTGCTTAGATCAAATCATGATTTTGCAATTTGTGAGTTGTTATGACTATTCCTTTGATTTCTCTGAGTCACTAATCAGAAAAAAATTGATCTCTCACCATGTGTCCTCCTCAATGGAAAGTTCTAATGATTTTAGAATTTCACAACCCCACTCCTCCTGTGTACTTTCAAAGATTTTCATTCAGTCACTTTACCTTGATTGGGAGGTTACGATTCCTCTGCTCTCAGACCAAATGCATGAGATCTTTCCTCCTCTACAGTTTCCCTTCGTTGTTTGGATGTTGATCGCACGATTAAAATATTTCCCCTTGAGATTGTGTTCTCTTCAAACTTACAAAAATTTCAAATGATTCAAAGGCCTCAACGCTTGTCCTTCCAACGAGTCAATTTCTTGGATCTCATTAACACTTATGAAAAGTGTTATTCCTCCTCATCTTGCTCTTGTGAATACTTTCAGGGATTTTTATAACTCGTATTCAAAGGATTTATCGAAGAGAAACTCCTCTCACCCTCCTGTTGTTCTCCTTCTCTGGTTCTTCTAACTCTCACAAAGTTTCTCTGACACTTAGTCGAATCTCAGATCTATGCACTCCTTGCACCAGATCTTTATGCACGTTTTTGGATTCTTGTGGATGACTATGCACACCTTGCAAAGGGAAAGTTTTGTGCTATCTCTTATGAGTTTCGAAACCAAAATAGATTCTGCCAATGCACTCCTTGCGTTCTGTGTTCACACCTTGCACCACTCGACAAAAAAGAAATAATTAAAACGTATCCTAACATTCATAGTTCCATCTATTCATAACAAAATTCATTCACTCATTCATAAAATCATAATAACAGAGAATTGCAAAACAATTTCCACACCATGCATTGGGTCAATTTTCCTCTGTTATATTCAAAAGTGAAAATGGTTACAGCTGTAAATGAACAACAAAAACTGAAAAACTTAGAAAATATCCTCATAACTCCTACCTCATTTTCTCCTACTATCACCTAACTACTTCCAACCAGCCTCATTCAGGCTTACTAAACCTCTATTTATCCCAGAGGGCTCTTAGGGTTCTCCCTGACTACTTGTCTACATCAAAATTTATCCTGGCAGCTATCCTAGTGGAGTCGCATTCCAGAGCTGGAGTGGAACTTCCCACTTCTATCGCGATCACTCAAACATGCCTCAAAATTTTTTTTCGACGCTGAGTTAAGGCATATTTCAAAATATCGGTTGCAACTACCAGCATTCAGGTCTCATATAGATTCCAAGATGATGATAGGTCTTGCTCTATAGGCTTGCCAACAATGCTTTTGCATCAATAAATAAGGCACTGAAGAGGAGTATGAAGAATTAGAATTTGACTGCATAGAAGAACTGTTGACTGCTATAGAATTTATAAAAAGAGAAAAGAAAAAAATAGAAACTCTAGGAAGAATTAGACAAGAAAGAAGACATTTGCAATTCAAACTTTGAAGAAATATAATAGGTGATTAGTAAATTAAAGGTTAAAATATAAGAAGACAAATAATTGATGAAGCACTCAAAGAACATCTAGAAGAAAAAGATAGGATCATTGGGAATTTGTAAGCAGAGGTTGTTACTTTGATAAAATACCTTCAACAAAAGAATATGAAAAACAATTCAAAGGTTTTGGATAATATTATTAGCAATCAAAGGCCACATCATGAAAAATTTGGGCTAGGATACAATCAAACAAAAATAGGCTCAAGCTCCAAAACCAAAGATAAAGAAACACAACCAAGAATATATGTAGAGACAACTAGAGGAGACAAGAAGTTTCATATGGAAGATCACAGGGACACTCCTCCACCTAGAAGAGTCATATTTCAAAATAAATGACATTCATAAACAAGTAGGCCTCAGGATGAATAAGGATTAAAAAGAGTAAATTCTTTCAGAAGATCTTCAACTTACCAGTATCAAACTATTTTTTTGGTTTATGTTATACATGTAATAATTTTGGACATAAAGCTATAAAATGAATATCTAATAGCAGGAACAGAAACAACTTTGAAAGTCATGCAACAAATGTTATCCAATAAGGTATATTGAAACAAAGAGAAGAATATACAACAGGTTTGAATCATTGAGCATTGAAGTGGAATGATACAAATGAATCAATTTTGGACACATGGATAAATATTGTAGAATGACATTCCCTCCTAGAGAATCACATTAGAATAACAACAGTCACAGACAGGAACCTGAGTAGAGAATATGGATAAGAAAGAAGTATTAGTTTAACAATGAAGAATGCATACTCGCTGTACAGGCTGAACAAAAGAAACATTGTTGGTATGTTGATAGTAGATGTTCAAACACATGAAAGGTGATGAAGAAAGGTTTCTTACATTAAGAAAGGAAAGAGATGGATCAGACTCCTTTGGAAATGATGACTCAACTAGAATCATTGGAAAGGGCACAGTTAGAATTAGAAACAAGAATACTAAGGGAGAAAATGTTCAGCTAGTGGAATATATGAAACATAATATTCTAAGTATAATTCGAATGTGTGACCAAGGTCATAATCTTATGTTCGATTCATAGAAGTGAGAGATAAGAAAAGCAGGTTTAGGAAAACTGATTGTATAAACTGAAATAACTTCTAGCAACATATATGTATTAACTGAAACTTGAAATGAAAAGTAGTTTCTAGGAAAGGAAGATGAAGGTTGTCTATTTATAATGAGGAAAATCCCCCAATACTAGATCTAGTTATAGGTAGAGCACTAACGTCCCTTAAAATACTATTCTACCCAAAGCTACCCAAAAAATATCTAAACTGAATGACAAGAGAGAGCAAAGAAGGTTAGTAGGTGCACCTTTGGTCCTTGCGGCTGGCGTAGACCTCTTTCACCTTTCCATCTTCCTATATTTATAGTCTCCTGCTAAAGATGACTTGCAAAAATATTAGGAAAATAATGCTACAACATATACGATCTCTCTTTATCACTTTCAACATTTAGATATAGACATAAATGCATAAATCAATTAAAGCATATAGACATAATGTTTTGGGATAGGAAATAACTCTTTTGTTCATATTGTTTTGGGATAGGAAAGACATATTTTATTCAGTGCCATGCAATCTTCTAACAACCAAATTAATACTTTGAAAAGGAGAAATGGTTGTATATGGAGAAAGGCGTGGAGGAGAATATTGAGGCCAAAACTCATAATAGGATGAAAAACTTGGGTTAAGAAGGGGAAGGATTTTTTGGTAGAGTTTTCTTTTTTTCTTACTTCCTTTCAAATGAGACCCCTAGACCTTTTTTATAAGAGAATAATATGGTTATTTGGTTTGGGGATGGGCTGCAAGGGGTAAAATGGTTTGAAAACCCTCTATCGCTTGTAACTCGACCAAATTCCTTGCAATTTTATATTTTTTTCAAGTTTTCGAGGTAAATGTGGGCTAACTAGCATGCAAATCATGTATGTGCATGGGGTAACTAATATGCAACACATGTGTGTACACAGGCTATCAGTTCAACAGGACGTGTACACTTTCCAAAAAATGGTTTTTTAAGAAGAAGCCTTAGTAGTATTTTGAAAAAGTGTTTAAGTGGAAAGGCCAATGTCATGTATGCATATGTAAGGCATGCTTAGACTATAAAAGATGACATCTAATGTGTGAGGTCAGAAGAGCAACTAATGGCCAAAATACATTACAATATCTTTACCAGTGGGAAGGCACATAGCTGAGTGATCCGGGGACGAGTGTTCGGGAGTGTCCCATATGCAAAACAATGATAATCTTTATGAGGTGGTCATACCCATGTTAGGGATGAACTAATAATGTATGCCATTCAAGTACACTACAGATCCATGTCACATAAATGTCTATATAAACTGTAGCCACGAGAAATACACAATGGATCTACATCTCAAAATCATTTGAAGATATACAAATGTAATATAATGTGCATTTTCAAGAAACTTTGACGCCTATGCCTGGAGATGATAAATTCATAGATCGATAAAAGCTTCAATATCTTCACAAAATCAAGTAGGAGTAAAATAGGAGTGTAATAATCACTACCCTGAGGTCTTTGACATGTCATATGGGAAAGACTGGAGGATCTCGATCATTAGGCACATAACTTCATTTATTTTTAATCTTAACTTGAATGGACTCTCGGGATGGACGACTCATGAAAGTCAAGAGATAAACTGTAGTATGGTTGAATCAGGTTGGATAAAATTCCCATGGGCAAAAGAATGAGACAATTATGAGACTCGAGAAGCTGAAAATTGACATAAGTCTATGATACAGGAGGCACCACAATCTCTCCATATGTTTGGAAGAGTAACCAAACAAAGGAGGACACAACTCTATGTAACGAAAATAGATTCCTAAGGTCCTACTAGATCCCAATTATTGGTGAACAAACGAAAGGATGTGCTTTGTCCAAGTGAGAATGACTTTCTCCTGAAAAAATAGAATATGTATCATGTCCCCTCTTTTTGGAATATTTGATTTTTTGTCTTTTTCAAATTTTTAAAGAGCTCGAAGAAGAATAAAAGAATACTACATTACAAAGGAGGAACGAATGTCATGGAAATAAAACTAATTTGAAGCACATGGAACATACTGATTCTTAGTGCAAGGAGACATGTGCCTGATAAGGACAATAAGGAAAATTCCTCCATGGGTGAAGCTGTCAGATTGCAAAGGAAAAAGTATTGCAAGGCTTCATTTAAGGAATTATTTGAAGGTTTATTTAATAGCAACATGAATTCAGAATTAGGCCAAAGACATAGGATGATACATGCAATGCAATTAGGCATGACACAATAAGATCCCTTCCATGTGAAGTTTTACCAGCCTACATAAGGTAATCTCGGTGGATTTTCACATTTAGAGAGTCTAAAAAATGCTAAAACAAGACTCCAGGGTGTTCCCTTTTCATAACTAGTTTAGTCGGTTTGAAATAGGGTTAAAATTATACTGAAATCAAGTCTCTTAAATACCATTTTAACAAGTGTGATAGTGATTATCACTCGGCTATGTTTTCAATTTTAATGAGTGCGAAAAGAGATTAACTATGGACTCACAACCTTTTTCTAGGTTTAGTCTCCTTGGCTCGAAAAAGTATAAAATATAAGTTAGGAGAACTCTCCTAGAGAGAGATGTCTCTCGAGGCATGCCTTTTTCCTAGATAATATATTGGCCAGAAAAACGGTTAAACTTATGCCAAATAGATGTTATTTCTAGACCAATTAACAAGTGTGAAAGGAACAAGGTAACTCGACGAACTTTTCATATTTAGGGAGTATGAAAAGAACTTAACTATGGACTTCAAGGGGATTCCTTTTTCATATGTAATCTCTAAGGACGAAAAAAAAGATAAAGCAAAACCAAGGAGAATAGTCCTTTTTCAAAAATTTAGTCCCTCGGGATTGAAAAAGGGTTAAACTTACACCTGAGAATACTATCTTAGTGAACCAAATCTCCTAGGTAATACCTTTATTTGTTAAATTAACCATCAAGACCAAAAAATGGGTAAACTACTGCTAGACAAATGTGCCTTCAAATTTCTTTTTCGTGAGCATGAAGGGAAACAAGATCGCTTGGAAATCGTTTCAATTTCAGAGAGTTTGAAAAAGGATTAAAGAAGACTCCAGGGGGGATTCGTTTCTCAAGTAATCCATACAAGAAAAAAAATAATAAGTGATTCCTAAGCAAGCGTGAAAGACAAAAAATCATGCTCTTTAGGGATTCCCATGGGTAAATCCAAGAATGATGACTATAAAGGAGAATGAGGCTTCAATACGTAATCACGAAAGGACTAAAAAGGACTCCCAAGAATATGGATAAAACTCACAGTATGGACACCAAATGCATCAAAGGATATACCTAGGGAATTCATGTAGAGGAAGGCTCTAGAACCTAATTATGACACTTCTAAGACAACTAAAAAGGTTTTGTGTCGCACTTTAGTGGGATTGATTATATGGAAAAGAAAAAAACTCAAAAATATGCAAAATGCAGGGGGTGAAAACCTATCCTATATGAAATAGTTGAAAAAATGACTTTTACCATGGGAAGATATAAGTGTAAACAATCTCAAGAAAAGCACCAAACTAAAAGATCAATTTCAATAGAACAACCCAACGATATCTCAAAAGAGAACTTAAATAGATACCAAGTCAAGAAAGGGGAAAAAAGGGACCAAATTAGGGCAAAGAAGGACAAAAAAGTTTATAAATAGAGGTGGATAACTCATTTTAACCATTGCAATTTGGAAAATAACAAAAAAGGTGAAAATACCTCTTCCTCAAAACATGAATTCAAGGAGCTACACTGGATGAAAAACCCTCACACTTGAACCAAGTAAGTATAAACAACCTTCTCTTTCAATTTTGTGCATATTTTTATGGTAAATTTCATGTTTGGAAGGCACATACCCTTGTAAGAGGGTTGAGGCTATGTGTATGTAGGTTTTCCATGCTTAACCCATGTATATACACAGTTAAAGTAACACTTAGCCCTCATACATATGCGACTATCTTAAAGGTAGTCCCCGTACACCTCTTTAAATACTCAAAAGCAAGGGCTAATCCTTTCCAAATGTTGTGCAACATGATGTATGTCCATTGGTGAGAAAACAAACATGAGGATATAGAAATATTGGTAGAGAAGGATCCCAGGGCCATTGCTATGTTGAAAAAATGTGACATGTGGAAGTTCTTCCAGTGTCCATTCAGGAGGACACAAACTATATTTTTGAACCATTTGATAGAATATTGGGATCTCGATGCCGAGGAATTTAGGCTAGAGGGTTAGTCATTCACTCCAATGACAAAGGATATCTACTTTTTGACCGACCTCTAGGAGGGGGGAACCATTCAATTTGAGGACTTTTCCTCCAGGGTCGTACAACACATATGACTACATTAGGATGTATTGTGAGGTTGGTACCAAGAAGGTAGGACCTCAGGTGTTGATACAAAATATTACTAGCCTCCACCTTCAGAACGTACTCTTCATGATTGGGCGCATCATGGGATCTAGTGCACTTCACTAGGCCTCTCATGCACAAATGCATTATGTAGTTTAGTGTCTTGATGCAACTATTTTTGACTGGAGTACTACCATGCTTACATGCATAAATAAACAACTCATTGATTGTCGTAGGAGGTGGAACAAGAACTTTGGTTTCGAAACAATATTATGCATTTTCTTCTTTCAGAGAGTGCATAGTCTGAGCCTGAGGGAGAAAGTACAAGGGCATATTTCCTCCTTTCTAACATTGTGAAGGTGGGGAGATTTCTTTCCTAGATAGGGTGGAGGGAGAACCCAAGAGGATTTTGATGATTTTTTTTTTATTGGTTGTCCCATCAGATTCCTTCTATCGAGCACTATCCATATGCAGGTTGAATCAACTTACCAAGAGATTTTGATATTCCCATGCCCCCTAGAGAAGATCATGACGAGATAGGTAAACACATTTTTAAAGTTATTTAATTTTTAAATTTTTAAATGTTATCCTTTTTATGTTAATGTCAAAGTACTAAATCAAAGATATTTTATCTACAGATGTGGGACCAATGTGACTAGCTGAATTCTCCAGGACCAGGCATCTTCCTCGACAATAGGATGGACCAGCTGGAGCAGGAGGACCAGCAACTTCAAGAGGACCCCCAACTGGAGAGACTGATGGAGTATTGCAGTGAGTAGAGAGGAACTTGACAACCCTCACTTGTGAAATTTTGATGGCTGAGATCGAAGACCTTCCTCCAACTATGTAGCCACATGTAGTAGGGGTGCCCAGGACTTGGGTCCAATTATTTGAATGTCTTGAAAACATTGTGGTTCATTATAGTAGGGCTAATAGGCCTAGACCATAGTTAGGATTGGACCACACATGTGCCGAGGGAACATTTTGTACTCTGTATTGAGGGATTAAGCCCAACGATGTATACCATCTCTATTTGAGGATTTATGGCCCACTTTCTACTCATGACACTAATTTTTGGATATATTTTACATACATATTTTTTTGTATTATGGATAAACATTTTTTAGAAATGTATTTACATGTTTATGTGTGTGTTTTACTTTTCATGTGTGAGCAACATGCCAATCTAATACTAGATTAGCCAAAGTATCAGTTAGTTGATTAGATATCCTAGGAAAATTAATATAAGTAATGTAATCAAAATAACATTGTAAGAGATGTACCCTAAGTAATAGTCGATGAAGAGTGGGATCCTAAACAAAATATAACCCATTTAACTGAGACACAACCAGTTGAGAATCTAGATAAACCCGGAGGCAAGAAATACCATGTGACAAGGCATCACATAGTAATTCTATTAATGCATTGTACTGGACAACATTATTGGTTACTTCACCTAGAAAAATGCCTCCATAAGACAACAAATGACCAAAAGGTGTAAAAATCACCCAAGTTGTGCAAGAAAGCATCTGAGTGTGTCAGAAATCACCATTTGCGAACCCAACATAGACTTCAGATTAACTGGACATCTTTCACAGTGGAAAAGAAAACAAAATGACTACATGTCCATAAAACAAAAAGACATGATTGTATAAAAACCTATACATGTATACAAGAATTTATTCTCATGTGACGGACCTAAGTGTAATACTTCTTAAGGTCGAGCCCATTTCTAGGCTCTCATAAGGCATTACCCTCGAAATCAACCAGTTGATAACCAACATTTTCTAAGACCTTTTTAACAATGAATGGTCCAAACCACATGGGTTTGAAGTTGCCTTCCCCCAAGGGATATTTTTCTTGGTCATATACCAGGGCAAGATCACCTTTTAAGAAAATATGAGGGTGGAGGGACCGACCATATTGATACTTGACACATTTTCTATGAGCCTTATTGGCCAAGGCTGCATCTTGATGATGCTCATTGAGTTGCTTGATATATAAAAGTATCTAGCGTGAAGAATATTTTAGGTTGTTTCCAATCGAGACAGATGACAACCACATGCTCATGTATGACGATCATTTAAAACATGCCTTGCTTCTTCGTGAGTGAGACATTGACGAAGAATGAAATATAGTCCTCGACGATACAAAGTTTCATTGAGGATAAGATAGTTCCACAATTGATGGTGTACTCGTCGACGCTCATCGTGAGAAGAAGAAGAAGGGAACTTCAAATTCTAAAGATACACTAGTATATCTCCATAAAATGTCTAAATATGGAATAAGAAAAATATCTTTGATGATCAGTGACTCTTCGGGCATAACATCACCACTTTTGATCCGAAGGTCTGATATTAGTTTGGAAAAGGACAATGACTTTTTAGATTTCTCCAAAACAAAATCCAAGCCAAACTCTTGAAAGATGACTATCCATCTACTATTTTTCTCGTCGATGACCCGTCGTGTTAACAGATATTGAAATGGGTTCACAATGGCCACAATGGTGGTCTTGCGAAGTAATATATAATGACAGAACCATTGGATAGCATGGAAATATTCCAAAGAAAGGTTCTCAATGTGAGTGTAGTTAAGTTCTGGTCAAACCATGCCTCGACTAAGATAATAGATAATGTGCTCTTTGAACTTGTTATCCTCTTAGACCAAGACCATGAAAATGGTAGAATCTATGACAACCAAATATAAGAAGAAATCATTGCTCTAATTCAGAGTTTTGAGTTGAGGGACAAATGTCAGGGCACATTACAATGCTTCAAAAGAGTGTTGAGCCACTTTGTCCCAATAGAATGTGACCCATTTTTTCAAAAGACACATGAACGCTTTAGTAATCTCGGCATAGTTGGAAACAAAATGCAGAATAAAATTAGCTTTCCCCTTTAGACTTTGAAGCTAGGGTATTGTGCATGGGGGAGGAAATTAAACTATTTCCTTAACCTTCAAAGGATCGACCATAATCCCTTTTTTTGATATGATGAAGCCTAAGAAGCATCTCGATGTAACACAAAAACTGCTCTTGTTTGGATTTAAGCAAATCTGATAGTAGTGAAACCTCTCAAAGATAAGTCCTAAATTGGTGTAATGATCATATCTCTCAGAGGAACATGATGCTATATCATCAAGATACACCTCGACTATGTGTTTCAGGTCATGGAAAGAAAACGATATGGCTCGTTGAAAGGTGGCTCCAACATTCTTAAGGCCAAAAGGCATTTTTCTATATGCGAATGTACCCCAAGGAAAAAAAAAATATGTTTTATGTTGGTCCTCGGGATTGATTTGAATTTTATTTTACCCCAAAAAACTGTCCATGAAATAAACGACCTCACAACTCGTTCATTCATCATCTATATGGTCAATAAATGGGGTTGGAAAATTGTCTTTCGAACAATCTTTGTTAAGGTCACAAAATTCCATACATACATGGATGGTAGCTTCCTTCTTGTTGACAAGAACAAGGTTCAATACCCATTTCATCAATTGCACAGGGTAGATGAAACCAACCTTGATAATTTTCTCTACTTCATCCTTTATCGTCATTTCTTTGTGATGGTTGACCAGGAGAAGCTTCTGTCGGACATTCTTAACATAAAAGTAAGTTGTGATCTTGTGTTCAAATATACGTAGATCAATTCCTGACATATCCTCATAATACTAGGAAAAGACATTGCCAAAATCTTTAAAAACTTAGTGTATATATGAGTCTCTTCGAGAGAACAATCCGCTCTGATGAAGATATTTTCTAGGATTCTAGGGATTTTGGAGATGTCACTAGGAATTGTTTATGAAATAATTTCCATTTTACCCTCAACACATATTATGTGCATAGCCATAGGGTTCATAGGAAAAGGGGAATATCCATTCATGGTCATAACGAACTATCTTTCCTCTATTCTCTTAAGCTAGGGTAACAAATAAGATATGTGGTGTATATCATCCCAAGGTCTATTTGTCCCAGTCATTTCCTGCAATATCACCTCATTAGAGGGAAATACTAAGTTAAAAGGTTCATGAGTGGCGAGAGATCAGGGATGGTCGAGGCTTGCTGGAAAATAATGTATGCAGCCTCAATAGAAGATAAGGGCATAGCCATTCCAAGGTTCCCTACCCCTTCCATCAAATTCGACGAGGAAGGAAAAATCCATGGTTCATCAAAGTAACTTGTTCAAAAAATGTGACCTGAAATATTGCATCCTTCGGCTGGTCGGGGTCATCCGAAACTAACCTAACATCATTCATAGGAAGTGGATAATCAAAAGTCCCCATTAAAGACGAAAACAATCTGACACCTAGGTTGACAGTACCTGGCTATGGGTTATCCATCATCGGGACCGTGGATGTCCCCGATGAAGGGTCCAAACAGGAGAAGAATAACTAATCAACATTTATGATCTGAGTTTCATGAGGAAAAAATAAGGCCCTAAAAATTGTGGATACCACTGTTGTCATAGAATAGGTCCAACTTCTCCCTAACAAAAGGTTGTAGTCGAGAGGTGCATCGACTACTTATAATTCGATGCACATAGTTTTTACCTCCAACTTCACGGGGAAAGAGGGAATTATACCATGTGGTCTAAATGATTGACCTTCAAATTCAGTAAGCAACATGGGCGATAGAGACAACTCAGGTTGGTCGATGGCCTTCCAACATGCCAATGAAATAACACAAGTCTATGCACCCTCATAAACCACCGTATGAAAAAAAATTCATGTCAAATATTTCATGGAATAGGCCACTACTATTTGGAAAATAACATGGTGAGGAAGATGAGATTTATGGTCTAGAGGTTAAAAAATGATCATTGTTGAGTTATAGGTCTTGACCACTCCCAAGGAAAAAACAAACACTTTTCTCTATGAGGGGAAACTCTGGAGAACATCTGAAGTAGACATCGTAGAAGTAGTTTGTGCAAGATCCTCCACGATGGAGTAATTCTAAGAAGCCCTTGCATTTGGGTTGTGAGAAGCCTTTTTGAATGCACCTTGAGGGATGTGAGTCATTGTTTCTCCCATTGTTTTCTCAATTTGAAGAGGATTCAATGGGTTGGAGGCTTATTTTCCCTTATCAAGAGATTCTGACATTACGTGGTTATGAGCCTTGGTCTATAAATGAGCTTCATCTTTCATCATATAAATGTTTTCGGCCCCGTTGTTAGTATTAAGCATGGGGTCTCCCTGAATACCCCCAAGCATGATCGTGGATGAGAAAGGTCGAGCCATATTTTTCCCTTGTGTAAAATGGTTTGTCAACATGACATGATGTTGTTGTGTTAATGGATTTTGGGCTTCATCAAGTAGAGGTAATTGGTGATTCAAGTGGTTGTCCATGAAATTATTACACAAAAACTTCATTTTTATCTTTTCATTTTTTCCCTCGCTAACATTATCTGTAGCCTAATTATCTCCTTTACCCTTCTTTTTTTTATGTTTCATATTTCCCTCAGTTTGTTGGTTACCCTTGGGATTTTTCAATTGCACACTATGTACATCCGATGTTTGGGATACGAGGGAATTCAAACTAGTATTTTTTCTAGCCATAGTTTGTTCAATCGATAACTGTTGTAACTTCTTAGACAACAGATCTCTGGGCTTGCTCTTTGTTGATCCCTCTATTCCATCGCCGTGAGGCCCAAACTTATGTTTGTTCTTCTTGAGAATAGACCATGGTGCATTAGTTATCATATTGTATAGCATACCACATTAAGAGTATATCAACTCTAGTTTCTGGGCTCTCATAATAGCCTCTTGCTCAAAAAAAAAACTTGGACATTGCAATGTCTTTGGACACACAATGAACCAAAGACTTTAGGAACCACTCGAGCAAAAATTTGAGATGGACCTTGAATTTGATCAAACTCTTTTGCCGCTGCCATTCTTGGATGTGATCTGAGATATGGTCAATTTTCATTTTCTCGAAGTTGTCCAGCAACTCGGTGTCATCATCATATCTTAATAGTAATTGGAAATGGTTTAAGAAAACCATAGACAAGTAATTAAAGTAAGCGTACTTTGAGCTCTCGATCTCGATATAACATTTCGTAGTACCCCCTATATGAGTCCATTGAAACAAGAGAAACTGAATGGAGTCATCCTTTAATGAGTTCGATGAGCACCATAAGTAATAAGTCATCACATGATCACATGGATATTCACCGGGATTTCCTTCAAACTTAGGGATGTCTGAGGTAAAATTAGTTGGCATGGGATGCCTATGCATATCATGACATATTTGTTCGTTCAAAATTCTTGACAAGTCTAGAGAATCCAGAGTTTCTAGAAAAGGTAGTCTCGATTGTGGTGGATTCACATGAAATGAGTTGCCTAGATTTTGGCTGGCACCAAGTTGCCAGGAAAAATTTGACTTCTAGCCATGGTTTTCATAGATACCATGGTGGCCATGTGTAGGAAAAATGACTTGTGTTTGACTCTACATCATCAGTTGATTCTTGAAGTTAGATGACATTCCTTGTGCAGTGATTGCTCCCTATAGAGTGTTCCAAGGACCTTGGTTATGGTTTCCCTCAATTGACCCTCATGGCATAGGTACTGAACCCTATCTGGGGTTCCATTGAGTGTGGGAGGGGTTTTCCCCAATCGACATCCCTTGCAAGGGAGACGATCCCTGCCAAGGATTTCCAAGAACTAGTGAGGAGTAAACTCTTGCCATTTATCCCTCCAAAGGAATGAAACCTTGAATAGGGTTTTTTTGACTAAAAGTAGGGTTTCCCCTAACCGATAATGAATATGATGAGAACAAGTTTTTCCAAATGCATCGAACAAATAAAAAGGCATGGATCCCACCGAAGTCACATAGGATAGAGTTCCATGGATCCCTCCACTAAAAACACTATAGTTGGTATTAGGCCCAATCGACTACTAGAAAATGCCTTCGAGAAAAGGGAATGGTGGAGGTATGTGACCTCCATGATAGGGGATAGCATTGAACAGGGAAGTGGTGCCCACGAAGGTTCTTTCCAAGGGATAATTAGAGCTCCCTGCTCCTATACCAATGATCTATAGAGTACAGTAAGATAGAACCAAATTAGAGTCAAAACCCAACATCCCATATGAAAAGTGTTGGCAGGGATTGCAGTTTGCACAGTTTGCATAGGACTTGTTTATGTCATTAATGTCAAACTTTAAAATGCCAAAGGGGGAGTTTGTTGGTTAGTTTGGACAAGCATTGTGGATTAGTTTGCATAGGCACAACTTGAATTTCAGAGATCGTTAGAGTTTCTATTTTTGGATTGTAGGAGTTTCTATTTCGGGATTTTTGCATGGTAAGCAAAAAATCCAACTTCACGAAGTCCTGAATGTCGAAATATCGAAAGGGACACATGTCACATGATTTCGAGAGTTTTTGTTTCGGGTTTCTGGGAGTTTCTATTTCAGGATTTTTGCATGGTAAGAAAAAACTTCAACATCACGAAGTCCTGAATGCCAAAATATCGAAACCACGACAACCATCCATCTCGATGAATGATTAAGTCATATCCATTGGATTAAGCGTTGGAGGAGTAATATAAGAGTTGTATATGACCATTGATCTGTCCTCGAGAAGTTAACGAGAATCGTCCGATCTATGTCCACCAAATCAAATGTGAAGCCGTTAGATCATTTTGGGGTTCGTGACTTGGAGTGTCGAAACATTTCATCACAAAAATGTTGAAACACCGAAATGCGAAATGTTGAAATGTCGAAATGCGAAACGCCGAAAATTTTGGGGTTCGTGACTTGGATTATTGAAACAATTCATCACAAGAAATGATGAAACACCAAAATGCGAAATGCTGAAATACCTTTTCGGTGTAGGTAGTGGTTACCACCAATGGTCATGTGAGAGGGAGGAGCTAGCACAAAGCTAAACTCTATTTCAGTGTTTTGTAACTTGAAGTGTCAAGACTCTTCAACACAGGATTGCCAAATTGCTGAAATGTGAAATGTGAAATGCATTTCGATTAACCTGTGGTCATAGCCAATGGACACATGGGTTAGCACAAGTGGTTTTCCAAAGTGATCAAGGGTTATTCCGTGTTGAAAAATTAAAACAGATGTATGTTCATCAAATGGTGCTGGTTAAATGTTTAAATTGATCATGTGGATATTGTTCATCTTGATGCCTTGGCCAGTAAGAATTACTATAAGGAATTTATTCAGTTATTGTAATTGATTCTTTCAAGACTGAGGGTTTTATTGTACGTGTTGATGATATAGGAATATATATAAAGTGAATGTTGCAAGAAAAGAAGAGGAGAGAGGATTATGGGAGATATATGGATCTATAATATTTGAGGAAGAGAAAAGACAGAGGAGGGAAGACACATACACAGATTGATAAATCTAAGTGGTCTAGTCAAGAATGAATTGTACAGAGAGGATTTGAATGCTTAATCTTTGACAGAGAAGATAAAGAGTCAGTTTGTAGGTTCTTAGGGACAAAGAATGATTTTAGGGTGTTAGGGGGGAGCACGGGGAGACTGTAAAACTTTCTTGTACAAGTTGGTGCTTCTACATATGGGAGTTGTAGCTTCCATTCAGTAGGTGCTGAAGAAAGAGAGGTAGCAACCTCATCTGGGTTGTAGCTCAGATAAAATAAGAATGCAGAGAGGATTTGGAGCTTGCCTTTCATTCATAAGAAAAAGAGGTTTTTCCCTTTTGGGTTTCCTCATGAAAAATGACTGTGTCACTGTTTCATTTATGTGATTGTATATTTATTGGTTAAATGTATTACAACAAGTTAAATGTTAAAGGCATGATTTACTGATTAATAAGTAATCTTCTTATAAAATGAAAGAAATTTTATGCAACTGATTCACCCCCCCCCCTCTCAGTTGACTTATCATGTTCAACAATTGCTATCAGAGCAGGTTACTTCAAGATATCAGTTTAACCACTAGAAGTTTTTGATCATTCATAATGGATAAGAAGTCAGAATTTACAAAACATGGATTGTCTTTCTTTGATGGTCATAATTATGCTTTTTGGAGTATCAGGATGATTTTTTTTTTACAAACTCAAGGAGTAGATATCTGGCAAGATGTACTAAATATATATAAATTCCCAACAACCATTCCAGTAGATGATACAGGTAAGAGACTCTATGAGAGTAATTCCAAAGCTATGTATGCAATACTAGGAGGTCTAGCAGGGTCAGAATTTGTTAAAGTTATGCATTGTGCATCAGCAAAAGAAATATGGGATAAATTGAAAAATGTATATGAAGGAGACACTAAGGTAAAGAGTGCTAAGATACAATAATATAGAAGTCAATTTGAAATCCTGAAAATGGAAGAATCTGAAGATATAGCTAACTACTTTTTTCATATTGATGAAGTTGTTAATAATACCATGAGAGGTCTAGGAGAAATAGTTAATAATAATATTATTGTACAAAAGGTACTTAGATCACTTCCTGCAAGATTTGATTCAAAAATATCTGCATTAGAATAAATAACAGATCTTGATACTTTAGAAATGGATGAATTACATGGAATACTAACAACATATTAGATGAGAACCTCTAGTGAGAATTCTTTCAAGAAATAATAAGGTTTCAAGGTAGAAAAGAAAGATAAGAAAAAGGTTGAAGAAGAAATCAACAGTCATGAGCAGTCAGAAGGTAATGTGGAAGAAGCAAATTTTGTTAAAAATCTGAAAAGAGGTACTAGCAAGTATAAAGGTAAGCTTCCTCTGAAATTATTTGGTTGTGGTGGAATAGGAAATTTTGCATCTAATTGTCCTTACAATAAGCATACTGATAATGAAGAGGATAGTGATAGAAAACCTAAGGAATTCAAGAATAGACATAAGAAGTTTTTTCAAAGAAAAACTTACAAAAAGAAAAGCCTGTGTATAAAAAATGACAGTAATATTTCAAAATCTGGTGAGAGTGATGACAGTTTAGATGTACAACTTTTGATGGCTATGGAAAAATAGGATGATCAATATGGTGAAGAAGAAGAAGGTGAATTTGATCTAGAAGTTGAATTAGTAATTGCTTTAAGTGAATTAAGAAAAGTGAGAAGGGAATGCAAACATTTTAAAAGAGAATTTGAGAATCTAGAATTTGAATTACAGAAATCAAATGGTTTGATTGATAGCACTAAAATCATGGTACTTGACTTAAAACTTAAAATATAAGAGGCTAGAGTGACTGAAGAAGCTCTAAGTAAAATGCTTGCAGAAAAGGATAAGGAAAATGAAGGTTTAAAAATTGAAGTAGTCTCATTAAGAAATAAAGTACAAGAAAATAACATGAATCAGAGTTCTCAAGTGTTAGATCAAATTATTAGTAGTCAAAGATCAGCATATGATAAGACTGGAATTGGTTATAAATCTGCAGTAACTAATGGATGTTCTAGTTCAAGTGTTGAGAAAGTAGGTACAAAGAATAATCATGAGAAAACTACTAGCAAGAAGATGGAATCAGATAGGCAAGAAGAAAATCAGGGTTCAATAGTGCATAGAAGAAGTTATGGAAGACATTAAAATAGGTTTGAAGGCCACTGTTTTTTTTTTTATATAAGTATGGACATAAGGCTGCATTTTGTAATAGTTTTTCAAGAAACACAAATGCACATAACAATGATGAAAGGTCTAATTTTGAATATGGAAGAGGACCTGGTAAAACTAGTCAAAACAATATGAACTACTCTTACAACAGATTTGAAACCATAAGATATGAGACTGAATGTTACAAGTGTAACAACTTTGGGTATGTGTCAAGAAATTGTCCTATGAGTTTTCAAAAATTTAATGAACCCACTTACACAGATATGAAAACCAAATTTTGGAAAAAGAAAAGCAAAAATATGAACATTGAAAAATGCACTATAGCTCTACAAGTAGAACATAAAGTAAAATGGGTTGTGGATAGTGGATGTTCAAAGCATATGACGGGTAGAAAACAACTCTTTGTTGAACTAGATGAAGGAAAAGAAGGTAAAGTCACCTTTGGAAATGATCAATCAACTAGGATAGTTGGAAAAGGAACTGTATGTCTAAACAACAAGAAAATCATGGCTGAAAATGTCTTATTGGTTGAGGAAATGGAACATAACTTATTGAGTGTAAGTCAAACTTGTGATAAAAGTCTCTTTATGATTTTTGATTCAAAAGGATGTCAAATCAGGGATATAAATTGAAATAAACTAATTGGAACAACCACAATAACTTCAAGCAACATTTACATACTAGATGAAGAAAAAGAAAAATGTTATCTTGGGAGTGAGGATGAAAGTTGGTTGTGGCAAAAAAGACTTGGACACATTAACTTTGAAAATCTTATTTAGTTGAATAAAAATGAAGCAATAAGAGATTTACCTGTCATAAAGGATTTTTCAAGTTTTGTCTGCAAGCAATGTCAACATGGTAAGAAAACTAGAGTTAAATTCAAACCAAAGAACATTCAACAACTAAACCATTGGAAATAGTACATGCTAATGTATGTGGAACTATGAGAACAACCGGTTAAAGGAGAAAGATATTTTCTACTATTTGTGGATGAATTTACTAGAATGACAAGGATGTTTTTATTGAAAAAGAAATCTGAAACTTTTAGATGTTTTCAAACCTTCAAGGAGTCAACTGAAAATGAATGTGACATGAAAATTAAATGTTTAAGATCAGATAATGGAGGGAAATTTGTGTCTAAAGAATTCAAGATATACTGTGATGAAAATAGGATAAGAATACATTTTTTTGTTACTGAAACACCTCAACAAAATGGAGTTGTTGAAAGAAAAAATAGGATTGTTATGGAGATGGATAGAACTATGCTAAATGAATATAAACTAAGTAATATAATATGGCCTCAAGTTGTTCATGTTGGTGTTCACATTTTGAATAGAAGATTGTTGAGAAACAATCATTTTAAGACACCCTATCAGTTATGGAGAGGCATACTAGCTAGTGTTAAACATTTCATAATTTTTGGCAGTAAATGTTATATCAAAAGAGTTGACAAGCATTTGGGTAAGTTGGAATCTAGAACAAATGAAGGTATTTTAGTTGGGTATTCCTGTTCAAGGAAAGCTTATAAATGTTACAACTTCAGATTGAACAAAATAGTTGAAGCCATAGATGTGAAATTTGATGAGTCCTCATTTTTGAAGTCTAAATCTAAACAAAAGAATCATCAAATATATGAGATAGATGAAAAACATAAAATGAATCATGAGGTAAGTGAAACAAAAGAAACTAAGGTTGTTGACAGTGAACAATAAATTCCTACTTTGACAGAGGGCACAACTCCATCCAAAAGCATGACTCCACCAAAGACTCCAAGAAAGAGAATACAAAAAAATCACCTTGAAGAACAAATAATTGGTGACATAAATGCAGGTGTTGGAACAAGAAGTAGAAGGAAAGAATCCACCTCAACTCATGAACATGTATCTTTACTTTCTCTTATTGAACCCAAAAATATTGAAGAAGCAATTAAAGATGAGTACTAGATGAAAGAAATGAATAAAGAACTTAATCAAATAGAAAAGAATAAGACATGGGAATTGGTTCCTAGACTTTTGAATAAGAATGTCATAGGGGCTAAATGGGTTTTCAAAAATAAGATGGATGAAGTAGGTACAATAACTAGAAACAAGGCTAGATTGGTTTGTAAAGGGTATGCACAGGTAGAAGGAATAGATTTTGGAGAAAATTTTCCTCCTGTTGCAAGAATGTAATCCATTAGACTGATTCTAGCTTATGCTAGTTCTAAACACATTAAAGTTTACCAAATGGATGTAAAGTCTCCAATTTTGAATGGTGATTTAGAGGAAGAAGTATATATGGAACAACCAAATGGTTTTCAAGTCCAATAAGAAAAACAATATGTTTACAAGTTGAAAAAGGCATTGTATGGCCTAAAGCAAGCACCAAGGGCTTGGTATTCTAGACTTGACAATTACTTGAGGCAACAAGGATTCAAGAAAGGTAACACTGATAGTAATCTATATATTAAAGAAGAAAATAATAGCCTGATCATTGTTGAGATATATGTAGATGATATCATTTTTGGTAGTGATGATAATAGGCTCAGTAAACAATTTGATGAAAGTATGCAGAAAGAGTTTGAGATGTCCATGCTAGGAGAAATTAAGTTTTTCTTAAGCTTGCAAATTACTCAATCTGATATAGGTATTTCCATTTCTCAAACCAAGTATATCAATGAAATGCTTAAGCAATTTCAGATGGAAGATTCTAAACCAGTTGGCACTCCCATGGTTAGTGGTTGTAAATTAAGTAAGTTTGATGATACTAAATATGTTGATCAGACAATATACAGATCTATGATTGGTGGTCTTCTTTATGCTACAACTATACGACCTGATATTATGCATGTAGTTTGTCAAGTTGGCAGGTTTTAGGCTTCACCAAAAACTTCTCATCTACTTGTAGTCAAAATAATTTTTAGATATCTTAAGGGGACAAAAAAGTATGGTTTGCGGTATCCTACAGGTAATCAGCTTGATTTATATGCTTTCACTCATGTTGATTGGGTAGGTTTTGTTGATGATAGGAAGAGTACTAGTGGAGCAACAATTTTTTTTGGAGGATGTCTTGTAAGTTGGTCAAGTAAAAAACAATCAGCAGTGTCTCTATCTACTGCTGAAGTAGAATACATAGCATCTGCAACTTGTTGCACTCATGTTATATGGATGAAACAGATGTTGTAAGATATACATATTCATTATGATGAACCTATACCTATGTTCTGTGATAATACCAATGCAATTAGTATTTCTAAAAATTCTGTTATGCGTTCAAAAACAAAGCATATTCCCAATAAATTTCATTTTCTAAGAGAGTAGGTTATGTATAAAGTTATTAAAGTGGAATATGTTGGCACAAAGGATCAGATTGCAGATGTATTTACTAAACCTTTAGCTAAAATGAAATTTAAAAATCTTAGGGATCAGTTGGGGGTTTACCCTCTGTAATTTCATTTCATTCTCAAAGATTGCAAGGGATTCATTATAAAATGAGACTCCATTGGTTTATTGACTATTATTGATAGGGGGAGTTGCTACTAAAATGATACATCTTTGCAAGCGATTTTCTTTGCTCACGGGGAGTATGGTTGTTTCCTTTGCAATAGATGTCAAAAGGGGGAGAAGAGATTTAAAGTTTTCCATCAATGCCAAATGGGGAGTTTTTTGGCAGGGATTGCAGTTTGCACAATTTTCACAGGACTTGTTTTTGTCATTAATGTCAAACTTTAAAATGCCAAAGGGGGAGTTTGTTGGTCAATTTGCACAAGCACCGTGGATTAGTTTGCACAGGAACAACTTGAATTTCGGAGATCATCAATTTCAGAGATCATCAGTCCAGGAGTTTCTATTTCAGGATTCCAAGAGTTTCTATTTCGGGATTTTTGCATGATAAGCAAAAACTCCAACATCACGAAGTCCCGAATGCCAAAATACCGAAAGGGACACATGTCACATGATTCTGGGAGTTTCTATTTCAGGATTCTGGGAGTTTCTATTTCAATATTTTTGCATGGTAAGAAAAAAATTCAACATCACAAATTCTCGAATGCCAAAATATCGAAACCACGACAACCATCCATCTCGATCAATGATTAAGTCATATCCGTTGGATTAAGCATTGGAGGAGTAAAATAAGAGTTTTTTATGACCATTGATCTGTCCTTGAGAAGTTAATGAAAACCATATGATCTATGTCCACCAGATCAAATGTGAAGTCGTTAGATCATTTCGGGGTTCGTGACTTGGAGTGTCAAAACACTTCATCACAGAAATGCCGAAATGTCGAAATGAAAAATACCGAAATGTCGAAATGTGAAATGTCAAAAATTTCGAGGTTCATGACTTGGAGTATTGAAACACTTCATCACAGGAAATACCAAAATGCCAAAATACAAAACGTTGAAATACCTTTTTGGTGTAGGTAGTGGTTACCATCGATGGTCATGTGAGACAGAGGAGCTATCACAAAGCTAAGATCTATTTTGAGGTTTCGTAACTTGAAGTGTCAATACTCTTCGACACAGGATTGCCAAATTGTCGAAATGTGAAATGCGAAATGAATTTCGATTAACTTGTGGTCACGACCAATGGACACATGGGTTAGCACAAGTGGTTTTCCAAAGTGCTCAAGGGTTATTCTGTGATGAAAAATTAAAACAAATGTATGTTCATCGAACGATGCTTGTTAAATGTTTAAACTAATCATGTGGATATTTTTCATCTTGATTCCTTAGCCAATAAGAATTACTGTAACGAAGTTATTCAGTTATTGTAACTGGTTCTTTGAAGCCTGAGGGTTTGATTGTACATTCTGATGATACAAGAAGATATATAAAGTGAATGTTGCAAGAAAAGAAGAGGAGAGAGGATTATGGGAGATATATGGATCTGTATAATTTGAGGAAGAGAAAAGACAGAGGAGGGAAGACACATACACAGATAGATAAATCTAAGTGGTCTGGTCAAAAGTGAATTGTGCAAAGAGTATTTGAATGATTAATCTTTGACAGAGAAGATAAAGAGTTGGTTTGTAGGTTCTTAGTGAAAGAGAATGATTTCAGGGTGGTAGGGAGGAGCAAGGGGAGACTGTAAAGTCTGTTGTACAAGTTGGTACTTGTGCATCTAGGAGTTGTAGCTTCCATTCAGTAGGTGCTGAATAAACAATGGTAGCAGCCTCATCTGGGTTGTAGCTCAGATAAAATAAGAATGTAAAGAGGATTTGGAGCTTGCCTTTCTTTCATAAAAAGAAGAGGTTTTTCCCTTTTGTGTTTCCTCATGAAAAATCACTGTGTCACTGTTTCATTTATGTGATTGTATATTTATTGGTTAAATGTATTACTGCAAGTTAAATGTTAAAGGCATGATTTATTGATTAATAAGTAATCTTCTTATAAAATGAAAGAAATTTTATAAACTGATTCACCCCCCCTCTCTCAATTGACTTATCTTGTTCAACAAAAAGGGAGCTCCATATGCATTCTGAATGGATGGAATAGTGTTCAAAGTCATGAAAGGTATTGTGCCACTACCCATAGTAGTGGGAATTTGAAAATTCATAGTCCCAACAGTCGAAGGTGGGGGAGGAGGTACAACACCCCCTCTTGTGACAACTTAGATGGGAGTATGAGGACTCCCTAACAAAGTAGTACTAGTTTCTTCCATTGTCGCTTGTCGAACAAAGTGTTTTTTTAGGTGAATTCACCTTAGGAGGGACTATTTGAATTATAAGAGAAACAACCAAGTCAGTAATTGGAGGGTTTTTCAGCCTCAATCTTTCAGCTTCAAGGTTAGAAACAATGGACTCCTCCGGTGCAGGAAAGTCTTCTCTAGGAGCTTCCTCGGGCACAGTTTACTATGGCCTAATAGTTTCAAATGATCGCAGGGATGATTTTAGGGGCTAAATTTCTCTCATGGTCTAATTTTCCATGGTTTTTCTAGAAATGAGATTCACTATTTTAAAAATGATTCGCCCAAATTCTATAGGTTAAAATTATTTTACCTTAAAATCACCAAAATTTCATAAAAAATATAAAAAATCCTTAGAAATTTGAATATTTTTACAAAAATATCGCCAATGATTTATAGTTTTCATATGAAGGATTAGTAAGATTCGCCAAGGTTTCTACATTTAAAAATAAATTTCCATCCTTAAAATCATCCCTGAACGATCCCTCTTGATATAGCTGGTGCCTCAATGGTGGAGAAGGTTTCTCCAAAGTAACCGACGACAAGCCTTGAAGCCTATGCAAATGATGGAGTTGTTGATATTCCACTTTGTGAAATGATCAAATGACACTCTAAATTTAGGCTAATGAAAAACAAAGAGCACACATTAAAAAGTACCTAATGACAAATCAATGAAACAACTATCTAGCAGGAAGAACAATTACTCCAATTGACACTAGAGAAACTTATTGTGCAAGTGTAAATCGAACAAGGAAACACCCTTTGGGTATACTCTGCAAAGCACAATCTTATACCTACCATCGGTATTGCAATAGACCCTTGCAGTCACTTGTGTAAGAACTTAAAAATAGACAATTATGATGCCAAATCACGGTCAGTCACCTAGTGGGTATATTCAACAGTTGGGATGATCGTAATGAGCAGGATAACAAAGTATGAATCCCTTCAAGGGTACCAAAGGAAAATTGTCCAGAAGAAAACTGGGGATCTCAAATGGATTTGAGGTCCAGGAGGATCCGTAGTCAAATGTGATCAGTGTAATTCCCAAGAATGACCCTTAATATACAATCCCAACTATGCTTGGTACAACTTTGGAGGTTTTATCTCCTCTAACTTTACTCATGCGACTTCCTGTTTAGCCCCTGTGTGAGAGGGGGGTCCTAGCTGAATTTTATGACACTGGACTTCTAATGCAACCTATTAGAGAATTCTATGTTTGTTTAGGAGGCCTTGAAAATTTTCCTCTCCACACTTATTTCAAGGCCCTCGATCCTAGACTACTTGGTGGACCCTGAAAACAAAAGTCTAAATGATTTTAGATATTAAACGTTGATTTTAATTGGATTGATTTAGTCGTAGGATATGGACATGCAACTTGTGATGTTTACAAGATATGAAAGAGAAGAAAAACTTTAGAGCATTTTTGAAATGTAGACTAGGTTCGTCAATTGAAAGAAATGACTTTTAACTCTTTCTAAAATGAAAACTTTTCAAAATAGTATTCCAACATCCTACAATGCCAAAAGTTTCCTAAAATAAATTTTCATTTTACAATTCAAACAACTAAACTTTTAGGGAAAAGGCGAGGAAGGAACTTTGAAAAAAAACTCATTTCTTTTGTGAAAAATAACCTATGCTACACTACCAAACAAGATACATAACTAAATGAAAAAAAATAAAAAATAAAAACTGGAATGCCTGGAAAAGAAAAAGCAAAAGTAAATGACCTTTTTCATTTTTCAAAGAATAAAATGGGTTAAATAGGAAACATAACCCAAGACTAACACAGACCCTAGATCACCGCATAGATGCAAGGATTCACGTGAATCCATAGGAGGATCTAACGCTTATAGGATCACTCTAAACCTTTAAAGTGAAAAAAAAGAAAATAAAGAAACAACATAGGTTCTTTTCAAAAATCAAGTTAAACCGAATCTTTGACCAAACTAAGGACCATTAACAGAGGCCCTGTAGAGTTCAATGAATCCTCAAAAGCACAAAGATTATTTTCAGAAAACAAGAAATATTCTTTTTTCTAAAAATATTCTAAAACATAGAGACCTGAGTTGTTCACAAGTATATTGTGTATGTATGTAGGTTGTATATTGTCCATATTGCATATGTACGCAGTCTAAACAGAAGCTAGGGAACGTACACCTATGGAAATTTTCAAAATGAAAAAAGGCTTGGATAACTGACTGGGAAACGAAGGCTAGTAGGCACCTACAAGGGGACCAGGGATGATAAACTAACTCAATAAACCTGAAAAACTCAAAAAGAAACTGAAAAAACCAAAATAAACTGAAATCTCCCACTAAGACCCTAGAGAGACTTGACGCCTGTCTATCCCTCAGCGGACGGTCACCTCCACCAGAACCTTCAACAACACGGCCTAAGAGTCAATTCTCTTCCAACTCCCTTGGGAGTCTCTCACCCACAGACTTCTCGGTGATTTCCCCTTTCGCAAATCGGGAAATCGGGTTTCGCGGACTCGTGAACCTTGCGTGCACCTCGTGCACTTTGAAACTCCGATCCCCGATCCCCGAGTCAACGGTCAATGACCCAACCCTGTCAGGGATTTCCCTATCGGGAAATCAGTAGTTGAAAGGTTACGAACCACTCACCTTTCCAAAACCCCGAACGCCGATGCATGATTCCCCGGGCCGTCCTCCGCTCTGTCTCTATGGGACCCTTCGCGACTCGGGACTTCGCTATTCTCCCATGCTTCTTTCGACTTTGAAAACACTGAGATGTTGAGTCCCGACTCCTTGGGATCTCGTGCCACCTGTCCTTTCGGTGATCAACGGCTCTGATTTAAATTGGGGGATCGCGATTCACGATTTCGACGTGCATGCAACTCTTGCACTCGCCAATCCCGATATGCCCAATGCACGATGACAAATGAACTCTGCTTGCGCCTGAGAACCCTTCTTGCTCCCAAGGCTCGGTTCTACTCACGCTTCTTCTGGGTCTGTTCCCACAAGACTTTCAAGGAACTATCCCTCCTGAGCTTTTGCTCCTCTGGCTCCTTCAGAGATATCTCGAACACTCTCCCTGTGCTCGACTTCAACCTTCACCAACCCTCAACGGTGCTGAAGGTTTCCTGGTTCTTTGCACTCGCAGTCATAGCTATTCCAACCTTCCCTTCTCAGACTTGCTACTGAGATTTCACGTTCAACCTGCACTTCACCTGCACGACTCAAACCACCAAGTTCATTCTGAGCAAATGTGAACAAGAGTTTAACTGCTTAGCTTCCTTGACGCACTCTATGCGGAGGAATTCAACTGCACTCTATGCAGGAATCTCCTGGCTCAAGCAGAGAAACAATTGAAACTCATTTGCTTCATTCTCTCAGGTTTCGAATCTGATATGAAATCACATATGCAGCATATAAAAGATAAGCATAAAAAGAAGCAAACATACACAAGCATAATATCAACAACACACAGAGATCAAACACATCCATCGAATTGAATCAAAGTCTTTCCTATTAATTCAATCTCTGTACATGGAGGTTCTGCCCAAGATCTTTGCTCTTCTCTTCTCCAGATTTCAATAATGAATTCAATGTACAAAGGAGGGTGCCTATATTCCGTTTTCCCTCTTGACAACTAAAACTGTCTAATCTACAGTTAACTCCTATCTACCAGCATTAAAACTATTAAATGCCTTCTTATCTATATTACAATACAAATGTGCCCAGATTTGAATGCCTCCCTTCAAACGACGATGCAACAATATTTTCAAAGTATCTTCAAAATGCATGTGTTGGCACTGTCCAGCTGTTCTCCTCTTTCCTCCACGCTGCTCACTTGGTTAAGTCGTAGATGCTCCTGCATCATACTCCTCGGCTCAAAAAGATTTCATGGGCTCCTGTCCATGAGCTGCTGCACGGTGTGCCCATGCTTTTGTATAACTGCTTCTGTTTCCCAGCTGGCATCCTCCACTGGGTAATTCTTCCATTTCACCAGGTACTCAAAATATTGCTTCCTCCTAGTCTTCTTGCCGGCTCGTTTCTCCAGTATGCACTCCATCTGCGGTTTCTGTGCAACTGGTAATTGTTTCTGCCACTAGACCATAGGTTCCTCGGTTCCAGTGCCTGCTTCTTCAGCCCTATATGGGTATAAATCCGAGATGTTGAAATTCGGAGATATCCCGATGCCCTCTGACAACTCAAGCTCATATGCATTTTCGCCAAATTTCCTCAGGATTCGACACGGTCCAATTTTCTTCAACTTGAGCTTGTTGTATGTTCTCCTTGGGAACCTTTCTTTCCTCAGGTGTGCTAGAACGATGTCTCCAACTTCAAACTGAAGTTGCCTCTTTCTCTGGTCGGCTCTACGTTTATACTCTTGATTCGACTTCTGCAATCGTTGCTTCACCTCTGCGTGAAGTTCTTGCATTGCCTCAACGAACTCTTCAGCTCTCACGCTGTTAGTCTCATCCTGTTCTGCCTCCCTGAGTTCACATACTCCTCTTGTTTGTGTTCCATACAAAATTTGGAATGGACTCTTACCTGTACTCCGATTCACAGAATCGTTGTAGGAAAACTCTGCCTGTGGTAGGATCTGATCCCAACTGGTGTGATGCTCCATCACTAGGCTTCTCAAAAGATCCCCCAAGCTTCTGTTGACCACTTCTGTCTGCCCATCTGTCTACGGATGGTAAGTAGAACTGAATGCCAAATCATTCCCCGGCTTCTTCCATAGCATCCTCCAAAAATGACCTATGAATTTGGTATCCTGATCCAAGACTATGCTCTTCGACAATCCATGCAATCGCACAATCTCTTTGAAAAATAAATTGGCGATGTGGGTTGCATCGCTCGTCTTATGGCACATAATGAAATGTGCCATCTTCGAGAATCTATCTACCACCACAAAGATAGAATCCACTCCTCGCTGTGTTCTCGGCAAACCCAATACAAAATCCATACTAATGGCCTCCCATGGCCTCTCGGGTATGGGCAATGGCTGATATAGCCCAACATTCTGCTTTCATCCCTTTGCGTTTTGACATATTCTACATTGGTCAACAAACCTCTTCACATCAGTGCGCATGCCAAGCCAATAATAAGATTCCCTCAGCTTGGCGAATGTTTTTTCATGCCCGAAATGACCGGCTAAGCCTCCGCTGTGCTTTTCTCTCACCAAATTTTCTCTCATAGAGCAATCTGGTATGCAGAGTTGATTGCCTTTAAACAACAATCCATCTTGGATTAGATACTCCAGCCACGGGCTCCTATCCCTGAGCATCGGGTTCTCGACTGCCTCGTATTCTTCACTGAAATCAGCATCACCCGCATACATATCCTTTAAATTTTCAAAACCCAAGGTTTTGACTCTGAACTCCTGCAGCAACAAGCACTTCCTGCTCAAGGCATCAACGACCTTGTTCGCAGTCCCCGAAATGTGCTTGATCACGAACGTGAAATTATACATGTACTCTACCCACTTCACATGCTTCTGGTTCAGCTTCTCCTGCTGACTCACGAACTGTAATGCGTGATTATCACTGTACAGTACAAATTCTTTGGGTATGAGATAATGTCTCCACTTCTTCAATGCCTGAATGATGGCATAGAATTCTTTGTTGTACGTGGAGTACTTCATCTTTGCATCATCCAGCTTCTCGTTGTAATATGCAACAGGTTTGTCATCCTGACTCAAAACCCCTCCAACCGCATATCCACTGGCGTCACACTTCACCTGGAAGGTCTTCCGAAAATATGGCAGCACCAGGATTGGCTGCTCAGTTATCTTCCGCTTCAACAGATTGAAGCTTCGTTCAGCCTCGGTTGTCCACTGAAAAACTTTATGCCACATCTTCACAGTTTCCATCATTGCAGTGCTAATCCCACTAAAATTTCGAATGAATTTCCTATAGAAGCTTGCCAAACCGTGAAAGCTCCTTACCTCAAAAATATTTCTCGGCGACGGCCAATTCCTGATCACCTCAACCTTCTCAGGATCCATCTTTAACTCATTCGTTGATATTACAAAACCCAAATAAATTAGTTCTGTCTGCATGAAGAAACACTTCTTCAAATTGATCAGTAGTTTCTCCTGCTGTAGCCTTCTCATCACAATGGCTAAATGTCTCAAGTGTTCAGCCTTGGTCTTGCTGAAAATCAATATATCATCCAGGTACACCACCACAAATTTGCCAATGAATTCCCGTAGGACTTCATTCATCAGCCTCATAAAAGTGTTGGGTGCATTTGTCAAGCCAAATGGCATGACCATCCATTCGTACAAACCCTCGTTTGTTTTGAATGTTGTTTTCCATTCATCTCCCTCTCTCATCCGGATCTGATGATATCCGCTCTTGAGATCAATCTTGGAAAAATAGTTTTCCTCGCTCAGGAAATCCATCAAGTCGTCCATCCTTGGCAATGGAAACCTGTATCTGATGGTAATCTTATTTATTGCCCTGGAGTTTGTACACATCCTCCAGCCTCCACCCTTTTTTGGGCTTAGTACTGTCGGAATAGCACACGGACTAAGACTTTCCCTCACTAGTCCTTTATCCTGCAGATCCTATACCTGCCTTTTGACTTCCTCGTTCTCCTGAGGTGTCAACCTGTATGCTTCCTTATTCGGTAAGCTTGCCCCGGGTATGAGGTCAATATGATGACTCACACTCCTCATTGGTGGAAATGAATGCGGTAGTTCATCCACAATGATATCAGCGAACTCTCCAAGAAGTTCCTGAATCTCCTCTGGCAAGTCATCCACTCTGGTGCTTGTCAAGACAACCCTCGGCTTTCTGACAACAAAGAACTATGGATCTTCATCCTTCTCCAGCTCTGTGAGAAGTTCTTTTCCACTCATGAGAAGTATCATGTTTCCTGCTTCCGGCTTGACCTCCTTATCTTTTATAGGCAACAGTTTATGAATTCTCCCATCCTTCTCCAGGGTGTATGTGTTCATCCTCCCTTCATGAACAACATTTCTATCATACTTCCATGGTCTTCCCAACAATATATGGCACACGTCCATGGGAATAACATCACATAGGATCTCATCGTGATAATTCCCAATTTTAAATTTAACTAAGCATTGTTCAGTGACACTTACCCGATGTCCTCTCTATAACCACGAGACTTTATATGGGCTTGGGTGCTTAGTTGGCATCAACTCCAATTTCTCAACCATCTCGGTCGCAACCAGATTGTCAGTGCTCCCGCTGTCAATGATGACTTTTCATTTCCTGTCCTTGGCTGTGCAAGCCGTTCTGAACAATCTACTCCGCTGCACTGAGTTGTCCACTTCTTTCTCAGGTGCTAAAATAATTTTGTGCGTCCCCAACGATCTACTGCTGTCAGCATCCTCGTTCTCGACATCACGCCTCTGCAGCGCCTCAACGATGTGAGATTTCCCTCCGTCCATTTTCCTGTCTGGACAGTCAACGGCCTTGTGTCCATGTTTACCACACGTGAAACATGTGATAAATCCTCCTCTACCTCTGCCTCGACCACGGGTACAAGGAAATGTATTGGCATCAGCGTAATCTCCTTGCTGATCCTATCGCTGCCTCCTCGGCTCAAAATTTTGCTACCTCATCTGTGAGGTTTCACCTCTTTCATCTTTTCCCTGAGGCCTCTTCCAATCCTCCTTGGGATTTTGAAATACTTTTTGGGCAATTGCTTTGCCTCTAGGCTGGCTCCTGCCTCGCTCTCGCTGTCCCTGCTTGCGACTCATCTTTTCTTCGGCTTTCGGAGCCATCTGGTACGCATCCTCAACTGTGCGGATGGTAACCATGCTCAATTCATCCTGAATGTCATACCTAAGACCATTAAGGTATCTTGCCACCTTTTCGTCATCACTCTCCCGATGACCAACTCTGATGTTGAGCCTGTAGAATTCCTTGGTGTATTCTCTCACCGACATCAAATTTTGCCTTAGGTTCTACATGCGCCTAAACAGAGTGATCTGGTAGTCTCTTGGAATGAACTTTGCCTTCATCTTGGCGATCATCTGATCCCAGCTTTTGATCTTCTGTTTTCCTTTGGAACGCCTGTCCGCCTGCAGCTCGTCCCACCATAATGTTGCATGTCCCTTCAACTTTGTGACAGCATGTCTCACCTTCTTGTCCTCTTCGATGTCCTCATAGTCAAAGTAGGTATCGAGTGCTTGGATCCAATCCAGCAACTCCTCTGCATTTATACTTCCCTCATAGATGGGAATGTCCATCTTTGTTTTTGAGCTCATCCTCGAAATAGCTCTTATCAACCTCTCTGTTGACGCATCTTCTGTTGTGACTTCTTCTTCAGCATGTCCAGCTTCCTCTTCGATCTGAGGATCACTGAACTCTGCAGCACGAACACCACGTCTCTGGGCAGTCTCCATTTCTTCGATTCTGGCTCGGAGATCTCTCATCTCTCGCTCTATTTCATCATTTCCTGTTGGCCTACCCCTTCTTCGCACGTCCCTGTCTTCCCGATCAGGTGACTGCCTCTCCCTTCTGGGTAGCATTGTATCTTCTTCTCTCTGCTATCCAACCAAAGAGAACTCTAACTCTCGCTCTGATACCACTCTGACGCAAGTCGTGTGTATCAGAGTATCCTTCTTTTCTCCTTTCGCTTGAAATACACAGACAAGTTCCAGGCTCTGATACCACTCTGACGCCTGTCTATCCCTCAGCGGATGGTCACCTCCACCAGGACCTTCAACAACACGGTCGAAGAGTCAATGCTCTTCCAACTCCCTCGGGAGTCTCTCACCCACAGAATTCTTGGCGATTTCCCCTTTCGCAAATCGGGAAATCGGGTTTTGTGGACTCGCGAACCTTGCGTGCACCTTGCGCACTTTGAAACTCCGATCCCCGATCCCCGAGTCAACGGTCAACGACCCAACCCTGTCGGGGATTTCCCTATCGGGAAATCGACAGTTGAAAGGTTACGAACCACTCACCTTTCCAAAACCCCGAACGTCGATGAGAGATTCCCCGGGCCGTCCTCTGCTCCGTCTCTGTGGGACCCTTCGCGACTCGGGACTTCACTATTCTCCCATGCTTCTTTCGACTTTGCAAATGCTGAGATGCCAAGTCTCGAATCCTCGGGATCTCGTGCCACCTGTCCTTCCGGTGATCAACGACTCCGATTTAAATCGGGGGATCACGATTCGCGATTTCGACGTGCATGCAACTCTTGCACTCGCAAATCCTGATATGCCGAATGCGTGATGATAAATGAACTCTGCTTGCGCCTGAGAACCCTTCTTGCTCCCAAGGCTCGGTTCTGCTCACGCTTCTTCCGGGTCTGTTCCCACAAGACTTGCAAGGAACTATCCCTCCTGAGCTTTTGCTCCTCTGGATCCTTCAGAGATCTCTCGAACACTCTCCCTATTCTCGACTTCAACCTTCACCAACCCTCAACGGTGCTGAAGTTTTCCTGGTTTTGTGCGCTCGCAGTCACAACTATTCCACCCTTCCCTTCTCAGAATTGCTACTGAGATTTCACGTTCGACCTGCACTTCACCTGCACGACTCGAACCACCAATTTCATTCTGAGCAAATGCGAACAAGAGTTTAACTTCTTAGCCTCCTCGAGGCACTCTATGCGGAGGAATTCAACTGCACTCTATGCAGGAATCTCTTGGCTCAAGAAGAGAAACAATTGAAACTCATTTGCTTCATTCTCTTAGGTTTCGAACCTGATATGCAATCACATATGCAGCATATAAAAGATAAGAATAAAAATAAGAAAACATGCACAAGCATAATATCAACAACACACAGAGATCAAACACATCCATGGAATTGAATCAAAGTCTTTCCTATTAATTCAATCTCTGTACATGGAGGTTCTGCCCAAGGTCTCTGCTCTTCTCTTCTCCAGATTTCAAGAATGAATTCAATGTACAAAGGAGGGTGCCTATATTCCGTTTTCCCTCTTGACGGCTAAAACTATCTAATCTATAGTTAACTCCTATCTACCAGCATTAAAACTATTAAATGCCTTCTTATCTATATTACAATACAAATGCGCCCGGCTTTGAATGCCTCCCTTCAAACGACGGCGCAACAATCTTTTCAAAGTATCTTCAAAATGCGTGTGCTGGCGTTGTCCATATATTCTCCTCTTTCCTCCACGCTGCTCACTTGGTTAAGTCGTAGATTCTCTTGCATCAAGACTTCCCAATGGACTCGTCAATTCTGCTAACCTGTAAAATCCCCCTATATTGGGTCTGTGTACAGGCATAGCACTAAATTCCCTTAAAATATTTTTATAACCTAAGCTACCCCAAAACTATCTAAACTGAATGACAAGAGAGAGGAAAGAAGGTCAGTAGGTGCACCTTTGCTCCTTGTGGCTGGTGTAGACCTTTTTTTCCTTTGCAACTTCCTTGATTTTTGGTCTCCTTCCAATGTTGACCTACAAAAAGATTATGAAAATATTTCTACAACACATATGATCTCTATTTATCACTTTCAACATTCATATATAGACAGAAATGCATAAATCAATAAAATCATATAGACATAATGTTTTGGGACATGGAAAAACTCTTTTATTGAAAATGAAGATAAAAAAGCTTACAACCTTCTTCAAAAATCACTTTCTGAACTAGGTTTGATCTCCTATATCATTTCTCCAAGTGCATCAATCCCATGCAAGTTTCTCACAACCAAATTTATACGTGGGAAAGGAGAAAGGGTTGTTTAAGGAGAAAGGGTTGGAGGGGAATCTTGAGGCCAAAACTTAGAATAGGATGCAAAAATTGGGCTAAGAAGGGGAAGGGATTTTGGTAGAGTTTTATTATTCTCTTGCTTCATTTCAAATGAAACCCAATACCTCTTCTCATATGATAAAAATATGGTTATTCAGTTTGGGGAGGGGATACAAGGGGTAAAATGGTTGGGAAACCCTCTATATCCCATGAACTCCAACAAATTCCTCGCAATTTTATATTTTTTGCAACTTTTGGAGGTAAACGAGATCTAAATAGTATGCAACTCGCGTATGTATGTGGGATAACTAGTATGCAACATGTGTGTGTATGCAAGCTATCAATTCAGCAGTACACATACACTTTCCAAAAAATGGTATTTTAACAAGAAGCCTTAGCAGTATTTTGGCAAAGTGTTTAAGTGGAAATGCCAATGTCATGTATGCATAGGTAAGGAATTTTTGGAATATAACAACTATGGCACAGAATAATGGGTCACATAAAATTTGATAAGCTCATCAAAGTCAACAAAAAGAAAGCAGTCAGAGAAATGCCTAAGATCAGGAAACCACCCAACACATTATGAAAGCATTGTAAATGAGGAAAAAAAACAAAGACCAGGTTCAAATGAAAGGAATACTCAACAATAACACCATTAGAAATTGTGCATAATCATATAGTTGGACCAACTAGAACAAAGGTTTTAAAAGGTGATAAGTACTTTATGTTATTAGTTGGTAATTATACAAGAATGACTACAATTTTGTTTCTTAGGAATGAGTCAGAAGCATTTGAAAACTTCAAGGTATATAAGGAAATGGTTGAAAATGAAATGGATTCAAAAATGAAATGTTTGATATTTAATAATGCAGGAGAGTTTACTTCAAAGGAATTTATGGATTTCTGTAGAAATCATGGAATAAAAAGGCAAGTATATGTTGCTAGGACACCTCAATGGAATGGAGTTGTTGAAAGAATGAATAAGATAACAACAAAAATGGCTTGAATAATGTTAATGGATTCTAAATTGAAAAAAAAAAATTGGACACATGAAGTGCATACAATAGTTCACATTCAAAACAGATTAATGATTAGAAACAACAGTGACAAAAATCCCTACAAGCTATGGAAAAGAATACCAACAAATGTGAAGCACTTCAGAGTGTTCAGAAGAAAATGCTACATCAAAAGAGAAGATGACAGAATGGGAAAGTTTGACTCTCATGTGGAAAAAGTCGTACTTATTGATTACTCAAGTACAAGGAAAAAATACAAGTGTTACAATCTAAGGCTCAAAAAAATTGTGGAAAGCATCAATGTAAAAGTTGATGAAATAGGTAGAAGGAAATTAAAGGAATAAGATAAGGAATCAGTGGAACAGGTTTATGAAGAAGAATAAAATGATGAAGAAGCAACAGAAGGGGAGTTGAATAAGATCAGAGAGAACTGGAAGACAAAGTTCAACACATTCCTTTGAATACACCTAGCAAACGAGTACATAAGAATCATCGTTTAGATCTTATTATTAGAAAAAAGGTTGCAGGAGTTGAGACTAGAAGAAGAATTTGTTCACGAAAATGACTGCACCTACAACTCTTATGTACAATTGAACCAAACAGATTTGAAGAGGCCAAAAAGGATGAATTCTAAATAAAATCTATGGATGATGAATTGGATCAGATAGAGAAAAATGACACCAGGGAATTGGTTCCAAGAACAAGGTATAAGAATGTGATCGACACAGAGTGGGTCTTTAGAAATAAATTGAATTAAGATGGACAGGTTACCAGGAATAAAGCTAGATTGGTATCGAAAGGATACACACATGTTTAAGGTATCGACTTTTAAGAGACATTTTCCCCAGTTTCTAGAATGAAAGAAATTTGATTGATACTAGCTTATGCATGTTCAAAGAATATTAAAGTGTATCAGATGGATGTAGAATCAACTTTTCTGAATGGGGAACTAGAAAAAGAAGTCTACATTTAGAAACTAGAAGAATTTCAATTGTCAAAAAATGAATATTATGTTTGCATATTAAATAAGGCCTTGTATGGCCTCAAATAGGCCCCTAGAGCATGGTACTCCAGACTAGACAAACACTTATAGTAGTAAGGGTTCAGAAAATGAAATGCAGAAAGAAACCTCTACATCAAGGTAACTAAAGATAGTATTTTATTAATTGAATTTTATGTTGATGATATTATTTTTGGAAGTGATGATGACATCTTAAGCCAAAAATTTGCAAAGGATATGCATAATGAATTTGAAATGTCATTACTTGGAGAACTATCCTTCTTATGGGGTCTTCAGATATGTAAAAATAACCAAGGAATTTTTATTTCTCAAACTAAGTATATCAAAGAAATGGTAAAGAGGTTCAGAAATATGGAATATTCCAAACGAGTTAACACTTCCATGCAAATCGGTTTCAAGTTGAGAAAATATGATGATTCAAAGTATACAGATCAAAGGCAGTACAAGTCAATGATTGGAAACTAATTACTATATGTGACAACATCCAGACCATATGTAATGTAGGAAGTTGGACATGTGGAATGATTCCAAACAACACTGAAGGAATCATATATTATAGTAGTGAAGAGGATTTTGATATATTTCAAGGGCACATAAGACTTTGGATTATGGTATCCAAAAGGAAAGGGTTTACCACTTATTTCCTACACATATGCTGATTGGGCACGATGCATTGATGATTGACGAAGTACTAGTGAAGCGACATTCTACTTGGGTGACTATTTGGTATCTTGGATAATCAAGAAACAACCATCAATATCATTGTCTATAGTTGAAGAAGAGTATACTATAGTAGAAACATATTGCAAACAAGTTCTATGGATGGAACAAAATTTGAGAGATATATAGGTTAAGTATGATGAGCCCATTCCTATATATTTTGATAATACAAGCATCATCACTATCTCAAAGAATCCAATGATGCACTCCAATACGAAGCACATTCCATTCAAGTATGACTTTTTACGTGAATAGGTTGCAGAGAAGAACATCAGAGTTGAATATGTGGGAACAAAGGAACATGTTGTAGATATCGTCACAAAACCGCTTTCAAGTGAAGCCTTTGAGTATATTCTCCAGTGACTTGGAGTAATTTCTACTCCAAAATGAATGATATTGAATGATTATCTTATATGTCTTAGATTTACATGATGAAGCACCATACAGAGGAAGATTCATGTTGGAGGAACAAGTTCAGGAAGAGTCCAGTCAGGGGAGTAGCCCCCAGGACAGTTCAGTTAGGGGGATGATCCCTAGAAAAGAAGTTATCTTTTCCATTGATTTCAAAGGGGAATAAATTCATCATATGAAGGATTGAGAGATATATGATTAGAGAGATAGCATAGAGGCATCCTTCCGAGGGTGACAATGTTCAAAGGGGAATCATAAGAAATATGACTTCAATATTGCATCAAAGTGTTGTCGTCAATACCAAAGGGGGAGATTGTTGATTAATTGGGTTGATTGTCATAATGGTTTTCATTGATGTAAAACCTTGAAGAAAGTCCAATAGAAAATTATGGTAGCCCCAATAGTATGGAAGAGGGACTTCAATTTGATTGATGTAAAATGGTATGAAGACTAATATATTTGTAGGTAAGACTATTCTAAATCGATAGTACATGGCATGCCATTTTCGGTAATATGCGGAATGACACACAACTCCTCATGGTTAGATATTTATGGCCTTATGAATTTGGATAACCCTCATGAGTTACCTAGAAGGTCAAAGAAGTCAAAATTATTCTAGAAGATCCTAGAAGAAGTTGACTAGTCAAGTGATTAGAACTAGCAGTTAATCATTGGTAAAGCTATTGCAATAAGAAAATATATTAGTTGCAAATAGAAGTGTATAATTCAGTATTTGTAGCAAGTGGGTTAGAGGTGGACAAGTGGTTAGAAGCGGGTTATCCCTAAAAGAATGAAATTGCGTTAAGTTGGTTAGTAGGTAACCCCTTGAGGAAGCTACATGGATATATAAATAAGAGAGAAAACATCTCCTATTAGAACCTATTAAGAACATTGAATATATATTATTGTGTAAGGTTTATTGCAGGTACTCTGTAATGATCCCAAGCCATTATGCAAGGATCATCACTGTTTTGGTGTCTTTTTAAAACCTTTTTTTGGTTGTGGTATTTCGTCAAACACTTTGATGATCTACCCTTTAGATGTGTTTATATGTGTGTATGCAGCAAATAAAAGAAAGAGATAACCATGGAACATACCTCAACCATATGCAATAAGATAGACAAGCCAAAACATCTCAATTCTTCTTTATTCATAAAATAGAGAAACCTGCTACAATGAAGATGCCGATCTGGAATGCTCAACAGATGGCCAAGAAGATAGACAATAGATAAGAGCTGCTACAAAATTATCCCGCTAATACAAAATAATTCCTCCAAAGGCTGAATAAGAAATGAAGATCAATATAGGCAGATCTGAATGCCAAACTCTCCAGCTGAAGAATGCCACACTCCAATAGAAGGATGAAACCCTCAATAACTCGGCCCTGCTGCCAAAAGTGTCCAATCACCCTAATAAATATGCCAACTGATAGATCGGCTGATGGTAAGAATAACCCAGGTGCCTGAATCTCCAAGATCCCTCTCAATCTTCGTAGATCTGAATTTCCCACTGAATGGGGTGCCCCACTGGATGACTGAAACCCTAGCTGGTTCGTCCCTAATGAAGATGGCCTCCAAATGCTATGAAACTCTCCCAGAATATATATCAGGAAATGGTAAGAATAACCCAGGTGCCTGAATCTCCAAGCTCCCTCTCAATCTTCGTAGATCTGAATTTCCCACTGAATGGGGTGCCCCACTAGATGACTAAAACCCTAGCTTGTTTGGCCCTGATGAAGGAGGCCTCCAAATGCTCTGAAACTCTCCAAGAATATAGATCGGGCTATGATAATCCCGTGGGAGACGTTTTGGGCTCAGATCTCAAGCGGATCTCCCTAGATCTGAGTTTTACTAAATCACAGGACAAACTGGTGCACCCTCTCTCTATCTGCACATGAAACTGATGTAGAATCCTCCTGCAACTGAGTAGATATGGAACTAGAATGTTGTGGGAGAGTATTGCATCTCCGAGACCAAGCTTGGGACAAGATAGGTGGAATCTTTCACCACCGAATCATCCTCTAGGGTTTGTTATGTCAAAACCCTCAAAACCCCCAATATTGGGCTCACTAGCTAGAAGCCAGAAATCA
>ML789216.1:76516-93782 GCA_009831015.1 Picea engelmannii | reverse complement strand
GTGGACTAGGTCCACTATATTATTAAATAAGGCCCACTATGGTAGTTAGATATAATAAATAGGTAATTAGATATAATAAATGTAAGAGGACTTCTTAGAAGGTTCTACTTCTAGAATATTCCTCCTCTAGAATGTTCTTAGGTAATGGTAGCACTATATAAATGGATTCAAGAAATGTAATGAGACATGAAGAGAAATACTGTATTTGGAGCGGTAGCTCAATAGGAAGATGCCCCCGCGAAGAGGCAAGTGAACAAGAGAGGATCCCTTCCATAATAGGATCCATTGTATGGTGTTGCCCTACCTGAAGGGTTTCTATAATAAAGTTGTGGTTTTCTATATGGTTTCATAGATCTTGTGTGGTGATTATATTCAGATATCTTTGGATCTATTGTGATATTTTGTATTCAGGTATTTGGTTCTTAACAACAACCCACGGTAAATAATTTAAGTATCGGAAGAAGCTAGAATGGTGAGAAGATTCAAGTAAAATCATCTGACATTCATTGAATTATTTGAAATAGACAAGGGGAAAGGTCATGTAGCTTAACTTCAAAGGAGTTATTACATATATCAACCAGACTAGAAAATCAAGAGCACAATTTGGGAATTCCCCTCTTCCCAACCACTATAGGAAATCAAACGAAATTATACTTAATATCAATAAATCTAGATTGAAATTGTGTCCTTCATTGTTTGAATTCTTGAAGAGTTTACAAAGGGAACTCGAATACCTTTTGTGCCGAGGATAACAATGAAACATCCGAAAATTGTGTAGACGAAATATCTGTAAAGATTTACCTTTTAAAATATTAGCAATTATATGAATGAAAGGTAAACAAAAAATATCAAAAAAATGATAAATGTAGTAATAGAGTATTCTAGAGTGGAACTCAACTTATGACATGTAGACTCATGTTCTTTCCTTGTCAATTTATGGTTGAGTTAACTTTGGGCCTTGAATTACGGACTATAAGGAGAAACGATAACAGAAAGTTATGAAACCCTAGGAATTCAGAACACAAACAAAGCAATACACATGCATTCTCTCTAAAAAAGAGGGGGAATGCCGATACATTCAAAGATATTGAGGAAGAAACGACCGAATAACACCACTTCACTAGAAATGGGGACAACCTAGAAAGAGTTATAGAGAATTAATGGTAAGGGGAAGTTTTAGAGTAAATAAAATGTATAATATAAGTTACAAAACGAATACGGCTGTCACTTTAACGATTTTCCAAAGAGCCATCTTATTATTAAACCATAGAAACATGTTAAAAATACTTACCAGGGGAGTTGGACCATGTTGTTTGATACATCGGTTAAATGACCTCGAATGTCGACAGTCTCCTCTACTAAGAAAATAATACGCAGAGCCTTTCGAAGAACTCCACAATGAATAATTAAAACACATTAAACTCTAAGAGTAGCCTTGATTACTCATTTTAACTGCTAAGAGTATGAAGGATGGTATAGCCATGTAATGAGGGAAGAGTTGGTGTGACACGTTGGATGAAAATCCAGGTGAAAACAACGTAACTCGTGCACCAAGGACTACCATTAAATGGTACTTACAGAGCCTTAATTCCTTCTGAGAGTAGATCATTCCTTCCACATAAAGAATTTTGTGAAATTAATAGACCCCTCCATGAATCGACGGGTTTGGATCTCGCTCAGATCAACTACATTAGTTTTAGTTAGCATATCTATCAAGTTAAGACTTCGTTGGAACATCTTGTAGTTAAGTTGGGGTAATAAGAGTTAACATGAGACGTCGTTAGTTGAACCCCTTTAGGTGAATAGATTGGAACATCACTAAACCCGATGTTTAAGTTAAAGAAGCTTGTTTAATGACCAAGACTTTGTATTTATTCTAGGAGCATGTTACTAAGCCTAATCACATGACTATATAGATGGGAAGAAAACTGTATCTCAAGGACAAATTAAATAGACTTGCGCACAAACTTAGAAATCTCATGTTAAAGATAGATTTGGAATATAAGTCCAAAGTTTAACCACTATATAGACATATATACGTAAATAGGTGAATAGGATGGAGGATAAAGGGAATTACTAGAACCCTTGGTGATTTAACCTTATAATGTTTCTATCCAAAGTAAGTTAGAATGACGTAGTTATAACATCATGTGGTAGGCATAACTGAAGTTACACCACAAAGATTTATAACAAAAATGAAGATCTCCTCCTTCTACCAACAAACATATAAAATGAAATTGGGGATTAATGATCCAAATAAATTTTTTTTTATGGTAAATTTGAGGTACATTACATATGGTATTAGAGAGAAGATTACATCACTTGGACCTCGAACAGGGCCAAAGTATTTAATTAGTACATTTTTTTTTTACTATGCAAAAAACTAACAAAAACAATTGTTATTACAAATAGAAAACTCCTTTTGTTTTGTGTTAATCATGGTAGCCTAGGATGACGTAGAAAACAAACTTGATGGGAATCCTGAACAAAGACCTTCTGAAGATCAGAGACAGAACAGTGACAAAAGCTCACCTACTAAAGTTATGGAAACTATGAGAAACCTCATTCTTGAGTTGTAGGTTTTCAAAGAAGACAATGAGAAACTGAATAAGGCATAGCAGGAGCAGTAAGAAATAAATGAAGTACTGTTGCATAGTATAGCGACAAAAAAATCCCAAAGTATGAGAACCATGAAGTAGAGTTCAATAAAAGGGCCTCCTAGAATTCTGGTCCTAAAGTGGAAAAGGGGGACAATTCATCTGAAGGTACACCTTCACCTGAAGATAAAACAAAACTAGATAGAAAAAGGAAACATGTAGATCACCTTGAGGGAGAATTTAATAAAATCAAACCTGATACATTTGATGGGGAATCTAGAATAGGGGAGGAAGTTGAGGCATGGTTATTAGACATCAAGAAGTATTTCCAGATCTACAACTATTCCAACAATATGAATTTCAGAATGACTATATATAACCTGAAAGGAAAGGCCAACATTTGGTGGCAAGATCTGAAATCGGCCAAGGGCCTAAAAGAGAAACACATGGAATGGGAAGAATTCAAGAAATAGTATCTGTGTGAAAGTTACTATGGAAGGAAAACCAAAGAATTTTATGAGCTATGACTTGGTCAAATGACTATGGAGGATATGATAAACAAATTTATGGAATTACTAAGGTTCGTACCTTATATCCAGGAATACAAAGAAAAAATCCAGTGGTTCCTAATTTGTTTACCACAGTCTTACAAGGACATGATCGAGTTTGATAACCCCAATTCCTTGAGTGAAGTATACATGAAATCTTGAATGTGTTACGACTAATACAAACAACGAACATAATTTCAAAAATCTTGGAAAGATAAGAGACAAGACTGAATGAACCAGAGGAAGAAGGGATACCAACCAGATCCTTATTGGAATGCAACAAAAATATTTCCAAGAAAATATTTTCACTCCAACAATCCAAATATGCAAGGCAACGATAAACCGATAAATATGGGAACAAAGAAGTTTGGGGATATCCCCCGCGAACCCTTAAAGTAATAGGAATGTTGGGAACCTCATCTAAGGAGGAGTTGTCCACTTTTAAATTCAACAACCAGAACTATTGTTCAAAATTTGTAGGAAGCCTCAATGGTGGGTGATGTCGGAAGAAGCTTGCATCAGATAAATGCAATCATGGATTGAGGACAAGTTGACCACTAGTCCTCTGTGGTGGAAATTGAAGGTAAAATCAATAACACTTGAATTTCTATCTTAATTGATCCTAGAGCTACGTTAAGTTATATCATTCCTGGTGTAGTAGAGTGAAATAAAATTAAGAAAATGAGACACAAAAAATCATGGCTTGTACAACTAACAATAGGAACAAAAAGGAAAGTGGTTGACTTTATTTCTGATTATGAATTCATCTTAGTTGGTCAAAACATAAGGACAAATATGAACATTATACCTTTAGGATCTTATGATATAATTATTGGAATGGATTGGCTAGAAAATCATAAAGAAGTGCTAGACTGTTACAAAAAATCACTTAAGTATAAAAAAAAATGACACAGTTAGGACAGTTCAAGGCATACAAAAACCAATCTCAATTAGATAGATTTCAGTAATGCAATTCAAGAAATTCATGAGAAAGGGTTGTCAAGTTTATGCCATCAAAGTAACAAACCTTTTAGAAAATGGAATTAAACCCAACTTGGAGGATTTTACTGTTTTGCATGATTTCAGAGATGTTTATGTTGATGAGATACATGAATTAGCCCCTAGAAGGGAGATCAAATTTATATCGACCTGCTACCTATTTCAGACCCTATCTCTAAAGCACCTTACCAAATGAGTTTGTCAAAATTGACAGAACTAAAAATTCAACTACAAGAATTATTGGACAAAGAGTACATTAGACCGAGTGTTTCGCCATGGGGAGCACCAGTCCTCTTTGTGAAAAAGAAAGATGACACTCTAAGACTATGTATCGATTATAGACAATAAACAAAATTACTATTAAGAACAAGTACCCCTTACCTAGGATAAATGATCTATTCGATCAAGTAGGTGGGGAAAAGATCTTTTCGAAATTGGATTTACGTTCGATTATCACCAAGTTATGATAAAAGATGAGGACATAAGAAAAACAACTTTTCATACAAGATATGGACATTACGAATTTGTAGTTATACCTTTCGGACTCATTAATGCACCAGCCATGTTTAAGTGTTTAATGAACAGTATTTTTAGTCGGTACTTGGACAAGTTCGTATTAGTATTTATTGATGATATTCTGGTCTATTCTAAAAAAGAAGAAGAACACAAAGAGCACTTAAGAATAGTTTTGCAAGTTTTGAAGAAGCACAAACTTTATGCTAAATTCGATAATTGTGATTTTTATCAAAATAAAATCTAGTACCTAGGATATGTAATATCTGTAGAAGGCATTGTAGTCAACCCTGAGAAAATAAGAGCCATCATCGAATGGTCAGCACCTAAGGATGTAGCAGATATCCATTCATTCATGGGAATCACCAGATATTACCACATATTTATAGAGGGATTTTCCAAAATTTCTTATCCTATCACATTGTTACAAAAGAAGGGGACCAAGTTCAACTAGTCATAGAAGTGTCAAGACAGTTTTAATAAGTTAAAGGAATTGTTAACAACCACACCCATTTAAAAGGTAGTAGATCTGGACAAAGACTTCATCGTCTATGCAGATGTGAGTAAAGAAGGACTAGGTGGTGACCTAACCCAAGAAGGGAATGCTATTTTCTATGAGTCTTGAAAACTAAAGGAACACGAATGAAACTACATCACTCATGACTTAGAATTGGCAGCAATAATACATGCCTTAAAAATGTGGTGACACTACATAATGGGTAGAAAGTTTTTGTTATCGACTGGCAACAACAGTGTGAAATTTCTATTTAGTCAACTAGACCTTAACGAAAGGCAAACAAGGTGGCTATCCTTATTGAGTGAGTTCAAATTTGAGGTAAGACATATCAAGGGTAAGGAAAATAAAGTAGTTGATTCTTTAAGAAGAAGATTTCATGGGTTATTTGAAATAAATGTTAGCAGGGAAGAAATTGATCTTGAACAGAGGATAAAGACTGCAAGTAATAACAATGAGAAGTACACTCAAACAATGGCATAATTATAGGACACTATGAGTAATTCACACAAATCTGACCCGAGTATTGATAAAAATGGTCTACTATGATTTAAAAACATAATATACATACCAGATTCAACATAATTAAAGTTAACAGTTTTGGATGAAGTGCATAAGAAACCATATTCTGGTCATCTAGGATATCGGAAAACGATAATAACACTTAGAAAATTATTTTATTTTCCTAATATGAAGGGATAAATAGTAGAATACTTAGCTAAGTGTCAATATTGTCAACAGGTAAAGGCTAAACACCAACATCCAGTCGGCCTGCTATAGCCCTTACCGGTGCCAGAATGGAAATGGGAGACTATATCACTAGATGTTATTACATGTTTGCCTAAAACTCAAAAACATAATGATTCTATTATGGTGGTAATCGATAAACTTAGCAAGTCTGCACACTTTATTCCTACAAAGTCTACTTTTAAATCTATTAACAGATCATTGAAATATTCATGAAAGAAATTTTTAGACTACATGGTATTCCTAAAATGGTGATTTCGGATAGAGACGTAAAATTTACATATGCTTTTTGGAAAGAATTGTTTGCAGGGATAAATACTAATTTGAATTTCAGCACAATTTATCATCCACAAATGGATGGACAGATTAAATGAACAAACCAAATCATAGAATATATGCTCTGCATGTACGCAAAAACAAAACCAAATAAGTGGGAAGACTACCTGCACTTGGTAGAATTTGCATATAACAATGGGTACCAAACTTCATCTAAATTGAGCCCCTTTGAGGTACTGTATGACAAAAAGTGTACGACTCCAATTAGCTAGGATAACTCGGTTGACAGACTCATGGTTGGACTGGATATGCTCCAAGAAATGGAGAATACGGTAAGAAAGGTACAACAAAACTTAAAAGAGGAACAGGATAGACAGAAAATCTATGCGGACCAGAGAAGAAGACACTTGGAGTTTCAAGTGGGAGATCATGTTTACTTAAAAGTCAAATCCCAAAAGAGTTCACTAAAGATAGGGAATTGTGCCAAGTTGGCACCCAGGTTTTGTGGGCCCTTCGAGATACTAGCTCGAATTGGACCTGTAGCATACCAACTTGCACTTCCAGCCATTCTAAAAATTCATAATGTATTCCATGTTTCTTTGTTAAAGAATTATGTTCATGACCCTACTCATATGATTATTTGGAACTTGGTCCAGGTGGAACCAGAAGGCGAGTTCCAGTTGGAATCTCTGCGCATTCTGGACTAGAGAAAAATATCACTTCGGAATAGAGTCGTCACTCAGGTAAAGGTGCAATGGAAGCACTTTAGCCCTGAGGAGGCCACTTGGGAGTTGGAGGGATATTTGCAAAAATCTCATCTAACTCTGTTTCAAGAGAGGAACGAACAATAAGAACAGTTTTTATTGAAGGGGGAAAGTATGTGACATCCCCCCCAAAAATAAATTATTTTTTTTAAGTTGGAAATTTCTTAGGAAATTAATTCTCGGTTTTGGCAAATTCGAAATTGGAATTTTTTTTCCATTTATGGAAATTATGAATTTTGAATTTAGTTAATTGTAATTAATGATTATGACTATTGGGAAGAGATCTGATTTGAACTAACTAACTACTTGATTATGACACTTGTATGAAACAAAATATTTTATAATTATTGTTGGAGGACAAATGGAACAGCCATGTTGAAATTAGTTGACCATGACTCCATGAGTGGGGAACATGTTGGAACTACCTTGGGGTTGATTGTTACAAGTGGAAAATCCATAATTTGGCCATTGGAAGCCCCTGAAAATCAGGTATTTGGAAAGCTATGAAAATTCCCAAGAGGGAAAAAGACCTAGACACTTTTTCATTTGGATATATAGTATATGTGAGGAGGCAGGACGTTGCCTAGTATGCTGGGGAAAACTTCTGATTTCTTGTTGTTATGAACACTACTTGTTGAGTGTGAGGCAAGGAGAAGACTACTGAAATTGAAAGAGATTTGTTGCGAAGGAGTTTCCGAGTTAGCCCTCATGGATTCATGGTCAGGATAGGGGGAGAACAGGACAAGTGATTTGGTTTCCCTTTTCTAAGGTTGGGAGGAACATGGTTGTTCCATTTGTTGTCTGGCAAGTTTTATTCAGATATGTCTACTTTCTCCTTCTCTGTTTGCATGTAATGATGAATTATTGGCTGATGGGATTTTTATCTGAATTATATATACATGAGATGTTATGTTATCAAATGTTGAAGGAACCCTAAAGGTGGTTATAAGGATCCTACTCCATTACTTTCATTAGGAATTTCTGTCAGAATTCGATGCATCAAATATGAATGATTATGTTGTTAGTAATCACCATTCTGGAGGGAACCTGATAATTTCGAGCATCCCACACATTTATCTCTATTATTGATTGGATTTTAGTTAAAGTACCCTATCATATTTAAAATGTTGTTGTGATTAGTTAGAATTTAATAGGAGCTAATTATATATATATACAAGTACATAATATATAATTATGTATGGAAGTCACCATGCGAATTACAAATGCATTACAGAAAACCTACAGTATATATATATATATATATATATATCAACAGGTTTTGATGATAAATTGTGGAATGGTTAGATCTAGTTTATCACATATTTAAGTGCTAGAAATAATATCTAGAATGAATTGGTTAACACAAACGAAGCTTCTGGAAGTATGGATCTATGAGTTAGATTATTGTTTTAATGAGATATACTATGGGTGAAAACCTCTTAATAAATTGTATTTGCAGCTCAAGATTTATCTATTTACACAATGTAAATGAAATTGAATAATGTAGCCATGTACATACAGTCTTATGCTTATAGTCCTGTAGTTGAATGAATATATAGAAAACATATTAATTAAATTGAATTTTCATTCATGTCCATGCTAAATCAAAAATATACGTATACATTTGTATCCTACTGTAAGGAAGATACAGAGTCATAGTATTCACAAAATATCGAAGAAATGTAAAACAATATGGAAGACTCATATAGCATAATAGATATTTATATGATATGAATATGTATGTATGTATGTATGTATGTATGTATGTATGTATATGTATATATATGTACAATAGATTCGATTTATAAAATGTAGACCTTCATAAATGTATAAGTTCATTTTCCATATAGTGTGTAACTATAAGTTTGAACTATATAGACATTAGATACTAATTATAAAATATAAGATGACAACCCACGATAATAATTTAAGTATAGGTAGAAGTCAGAATGGAGAGAAGATTTGAATAAAATCATCCGACAATCATTTCATTATCTCAAATAGATAGGGGGAAAGGTCTTGTAGCTTAACTTCAAAGGAGATATTGCATATATCAACCAGACCAGAAAATCAATCACACAATTTGGGAATTCCCCTCTTCCCAGCCACTACAGGAAATCGAACAAAATTATACTTAATATCAATAAATATATATTGAAACTGTGTCCTTCACTGTTTGAAATCTTGAAGAGTTTACAAAGGGAAATCGAATAACGTTTGCACTGAGGATAGGAAAAAAACATCCAAAAATTGCACAAATGAAAGATCTGTAAAGATTTACCTTTTAAAATATTAGCAATTATATGAAATAAAGGTAAACGAAAAATATCAACAGAATGATAAATGTAGTAAAAGAGTATTCCAGAGTGGCACTCAACTTATGACATGGATACTCATGTTATTTCCTTGTTGCTTTCTGGCAGAATAGGCATCCAGGCCAAGGGAGGATGGTCCAATGACTGCTTGATGGGTACCCTTGCATCAACAGGGCCCATCATTAGTGTTGGTACCGAATTTCAAAATACATTACTCATGAAAATAAATAATCGACAGTACTATCTTTATTTTAACATACAAACAATATAAGTCATGTTGTGCGAAGATATAGTATAAAATTTTCATGCAGAATAGAGCCTATACCTATTTGTTGAGTTTAAACTATTCTAGAATCAAATTGAAGAGAGTATTTATAAATCAACAATCAATACAGAGATATCCTTCTACTGAATCCAAATGGTGTAGACTACGATAATGACAATAACTTCTATAAGCTCAAAAGGACTTTATATACCATGGGGTATATTTAATGGACTATTACAAAATCCCAGAGGTCACATTTTAATGACACCAAATAGAAATGTGTTAGACATAAATAAAATAGCATATGCAAAGGAACCAACTAAAGCTTGATGAAACTACAGGAGTATGGATTCACCCCTTGTCAAAGAAAGGAAACAAAATAAAATGTATTATGTATTACACAGTGGGACCATTATTTTTCGAAAGATAATTCTCACACAGTCTCAAGAAGATTTAACTTAGGGCCTTGACTTACGAATTGTAAGGAACAATGATAACATAAAGTTATGAAACCCTAGGAATTGAGAACACATACAAAGCGATACAGATGCGTTCTCTCTAAACAAGAGGAGGAATGTCGATATCTTCAAAGAGATTGAGGAAGAAACAACAGAATAGTACCACTTCTCTGGAAATGGGGACAACCCAGAAAGAGTTATAGAGAATTAATGATAAAAGGAAGTTTTAGCGTAAATAAAATGTATAAAAGAAGTTACAGAATGAATATTCTTGTCACTTTAACAATTTTCCCAAGAGCCACCTTACTATTCAACCACAGAAACATGTTAAAAAGACTTGTCAGGGGAGTCAGACCATGTTGTCTGATATATCAGTTAAATGACCTCCAATGTCGATAGTCTCCTATGATAATAAAATAATACGCAGATCCTTTTGAAGAACTCCACAATGAAAACTGTAAACACATTAAACTCTAAGAGGAGCCTTGATTACTCAGTGTAAATTCTAAGAGTACGAAGGATGGTCTAGCCATGTGATGAGGGCAGAGTTGGTGTGACACGTTGGATGAAAATCCAGGTGAAAACAATGTAACTCACGCACATAGGACTACCATTAAATGTTAGTTACACATCCTTAACTCCTCCTAACAGTAGACCATTCCTTCCACATAAAGAATTTCATGAAATTAATAGACCCCTCCATGACTCGACGAGTTGGGATCTCACTCACATCAACTACATTAGTTTTAGTTAGCATATCAATCAAGTTAAGACTTCGTTGGAACATCTTGTATTTAATTCGGGGTAACGAGAGTTAACATGAGACCTCGTTAGTCAAACCCATTTAGATGAATAGAAAGGAACATCACTAAACCCAATGTATAAGTTAAAGAAGTCCATTTAATGACCGAGACTCTGTATTTATGCCAGGTGCATGTTACTAAGCCCGATCCCATGTATTAGTCTCTAATTTTTTCTTTTGATTTTGTGAGAAACTCTAATCCCAAACCCTTCCTACCTTCACTTCATTATCTTCTTCCATTTGATTTTAATCATTGTTTTTAGCTTGTTATGGTTTGCATTTCATATTTTTGAATAATTTCTTTAAGTTTGGAGTTTTAAGACATGGTTGTAAATGATGTGTCACTTCATATGCATGTTTGAACTTTACAATTCAAATTATGCTAAGTCATTAATAGCGCTACTGGAATAGTGTTATTCCCATAGTGCAAAGATAATCATGCCTTAATATGCGTCCGTCACCCAGATTTCATTATGATGAAATATATTGTGGACTAAGAGTTCACATGTGTCCCACAATAGATTTGAAATCATTTTATGATTCAAGCCGTTACATGATCGTATTGGTCTGTACCCGCAAAGGACCCATTTCAAATTTTCCAATTCTCAATGATCATTATTTGAACCTCTCATTCTCTATCTGATTTTGATGAATTTTTAGGCATAGGTATTTTCTCAGAAGAACAGTTATATACTAACAGATTGCAGGTGGAAAATTCAGAATCCAAACCATGCCAGTTATAGAATTTTGTTTTTATGGCGCCAAAGAGGAGCGGACAGGTGGTCAGATTAGAACCCGAGGGTCCTGAAATCCTCGAAGCTTATCCTCATATGGCTCAAAGGTTTAGAGATGTCAGTTGGATTGAATTCCTTACCACTTTCCAAGGTTACGATGAGCAGGTCTCTATGGAGTTTTCACTGAACTTTGATGGTCATGAAGTGGAGATTGGGAAGATGCTGATGTTGGTGAAAAAACAAACAATTGCCAAAGCTTGCAAATTGGTGGTTGGAGGAGAAATATGATGGAAGAAAGAGCATGTGGTTACAAAGTTTTTCAATTAATTTCTTCTTCCAGATAAGAAAAATCCAAATTGGAGAAGGGTAGTTCCTCATAGATGGATTAGACCAGAATGGTGCACTACTCTGATCATTATACACAAGTATATCACCTGTGAAGGTAGGTTCTCACTAGTCTATATCTACCACATTAGGATATTAATGCTTCTAAATGGTGATTATCCCTTAAATATGCCTTACTTTCTACTCAAACTCTTGACAAGGATGTTAAAGAGAGTGTAGTCACTCTCCTCCAATGCAAAGAGAAGCCTGTTTCATCAAGTCTTAATTAAGACTTTAGTTGTGTCTACTTTGAGAGAATTATAGAAACCATAGAGCTGGCTCATGCAATCCTTAAATCCTAACACACAGTCCAACAAACATAAGAGAGGATAAGGAAAAAAAAATATTACACAGAAACAAAATATTTCAATTGATGAAACCATTTTTAAAGAAGAAATGCCTAATATCAGGGTGACAAGGAATAGTAGAGGTAAAAGACCGAAGTTGGATCCAAAAATCAAAATGTTTTCTGAGGAAGATGTTAAAGGGGAAGAAGATTCAGATGAAGATTTTGATATTCAAACTACAATCAAGAATGAATCACTATCAACTAGCAAAAAGGGCACTGCAATCAAAAGGACAAAGGATAAAGGTGTGTCTATGTCTCAAAAACCTAGAAGGAATTTAACTAGGGTTACCAACAAGTATAGGATGAATTCTAAAGCCATGTTTAATCCATCGATCAAAGAAGAAAACGTCATAGTTATAGAATATCACTCTGAATATGTTGAAGCAGGTACCAGGGAAAAGGCAAAAGGAACTCCATTGCATAAGAAAACAGTAAAGAAAGGTAAACAGATTGTTTCATCGTCTACAAGACCTGTAATGAGAGCTACAACCAGATTTGTAAAAGCTAAAGAAATTGCTAAAGGTATCAGTGAGATTCCTGAGAATAAAAAGGGTTACCTTGTACACTAAGATCACATATCAGATATGCTTGAAGCCATGGATTCAACAAGTTCTGATCAAGAACATAGCTCAGGATTGTTTTCTAAATACCAATTTAAATCGAGAGAACCCAAGGTTGACTTAAATCTGAATGAGCTTGCACCTTTTGAAGAGTTCCCTGAATTCAAGGTTAAAATTAGAATTGATAAAGAAAGGATCAAGGAACTCCATAAGTCAGTGAAACAATTGAAGAAAGAAAAGGCACATATAGAACAATGGAATTCTTGTAAGAAGGAAAAGATTCAAGGTTTCAAAAAGAAGAGAAAAGAGAAAAGGGCATTGCTCAAAGAACTCAGAGAAGTAAACTTCATACTCTATTGGCACAATGTCATGCTTACCACAAAGCTGAAATAGAAAACTGCTAAAGCTACTGTTGTTATTATATTCTAAAGGTTTCATGAATATTGCTACAACCATAATTTTGATGTTTTCCAAAAAATATGGCAGTCTCTACTCATTTTTGGCCTGTGAAATGAAAAGACCTCGAACTGTATGACTAGATCAAACTAATCCTTGTTTTGTAGAATCAAATGTAATGCTGGCAAGATCATACAATATCAAGTTGTTGAGCAATGATCTATTTTTGGATTGTAAAAGCTCTTTTTGAGCTAACTTCCCTAGTAGAAAATACTATTTGGATCTAGTCATTAAGAGTACACTAGATGATAGGATATGGAGGTTTTATGGATGGTTTAAATAGGCAGAGAAAAGACTTTGTTCAAGTCAAAAAATTGGAGATCCAAAAGACTTATTCTGAAACTCCTTGTAAGGCATTATTATGCTATTTGACACTTAATAACAAAGGCATATGGATGGTTAGACACTCTTTTCTACTATTTTTCCTTTCTTCATGTTTGAAATCATTATTCATATTGCAATGCATTTTTTTCTCGATTGTTAATTAATACAGTGAAAAATTTACTGTGGAAATTATTTTCAAGTTTTGATATCAAGCTGATGGTCTTGTTTCTTTATGATAATCTAAGACAAGGATTTATGTGAAGTTAACAAATTGGAAGCTTCCTCCTCTCTTTTATTATTGGTCTAATTCACCTATGTGACTACCTTTTAACCAGTCAATGGGATATGCTATGTTCTGATTGTGATTTTCATGTTATGCTATACTCTTGATCCATTTTTCAACCACCTTATGGAAAAAACCAAATTATAAAAACCTTTAAAACACTTTGCAATAAATTGATGATGCCCTAGCTTTCACCCTCTCACAGTCAGTGCAACTTTAGAGACTAACATTTTTGGCGTCGTTGTTAGGGATGAATAAACAAATACATCTTCCCTTAAGAAATGACAATATTAGATTTAGATCTTGATGGTGAACAAGATTTTGGACATTATTTAAGATTGTGATTATTCACTTGGTGACTCCTCTATGGTAATTCTGGCTCCTAAAAGAGAAGGTAAAGGACCTAAAACTCCTCTAACTTCTTCAGCATCTACTAAGAGACCAGTAACCAGGAAAAATCTAGATCCTGAAAAGCTACTAAGAAAACCTAAAGTTCTTTCTAGACAGTCTTCACTCTCAAAGGGAAAATTGTCTTTAAAAAGTTCTCAAGGACAATCCTCTGAAATCACAAAAACCCAAGTAGACGAAGAGGTGAATCCTGAAAGTAAACTTAAACATGTTATTGAGCCTGCTATAGTTTCATTTCCTTCAACTATCTTAGAATTGAATCTAGAGCAGTGGAAGTTACTTACCGAACTCATTAAACAAGAATATTCAAACACCTTGCTTGTGACTAAAAATTTGAGAGGTCATAGCACATATATTAAGAGTGAACCAGAGACACCTTCATCATCTCTTGGATCTCTCTCATCTGAGGATTTTAAATCACATTATTTTTCTTTTGAGAATCCTTTGTTTCTTAGCCCATCATCTCATCATAGTCCAAAAGAGAAATCCTTATCTGCTAAAGATCAAGACTCAATGATAGTACAGTTAAGCTGTAATACACAAGGGACATTTTCACCTCCAACATCACCAATCTTGCTTACTCCCAAAACACCAAAAATAACAAATATGGTTACAGACAGGATGGATGAAATCGTTGCAGCAAGGCATGCCCCTTTGGTTCTTCCACAAGTCATGTTTTCCTTTCCACCAAATGATTATATGAGATACTTTCCCAAATTCAATGGAGATGGAGCAGTTACTGCTAAAGAGCATTTGAGTTCATTTTATAGTTTTGCAGATAATTTCAATGTAGAGCATGCTAATGTGTGGATGAGATTATTCGTGCAGAGTCTAAATGGGGAATCAAGAAAGTGGTTAAGGATTTTGCCTCCTAATTCAATTGATGATATTGTAGCCTTAGATGATGCCTTTCTTAAACATTGGGTAGACAAGAAAGACTTTTTATACTACATTACCGAATTTTGTGCTTTAAAGAGGAAACAAGGTGAATCAGTACCTGATTTTACAAAAAGGTTCAACCAAATGTATGGTAAAATTCCAGAGGAGATTAAACCTTCAGAGACATCAGCTAAAATCAATTTTCCCAATGCATTCGATGCCGAATTTTCCTTCTTGCTTAGGGAAAGAAGAGTTTCTACCCTTAGCCTGATGCAAGATACTGCTATCAAGGTAGAATCAAACATATTAGCAATAAACAAATTGAAGTCTAGAAATGATAGAGATATGAAAAAGAAAAAGGAAGAGTTTCCTTCATCTTCTAATTCAACAACTGATTATAAGATGGATGAAATGGCTAAGATGCTGAAAACTCTGACATATGAAATGGCAAGGTTGAAGATGGAAAACAAACATCCTAGTAGACCTGCACAGGAGAGTGGATACAGAAATCCAAATCAGTTCAGGAGGCCAAACAATGCACCCCAAATCTTACCAAGAGAAGGAAAAAACCAAGATGACCAAAAGGTTTTGCCTCCTTTTCAAAATAATGCAGTAGACGAGGAGGAGGATGAAGATGATACAAAAGAAGACCCTCTAGTTCATCTGAATGATTCTAAATCATCTTCTCTACATGTGACACAGCAGGATTATGAAGATGCTTTGATTACAAACTAGTTTGAGGAAGGGCATGCAAATGAGATAATCCAAAAGGAACCTAAAAGGAAAAAATACAATCTCATATCTGTTTCAAATGCACCTAAAGTGGATACACCTATTTCCACAAAGAAGGCCAATACTCTAGTTAAAACAAGAATTATCAAAGGAAGTCCCAAGATTCAAGTTGATCAACCATTGAAGCAACCTGCCAAGGATACTACTGTTGACATAAAGGAACCAGAAATAAACATTTCTTCTTTCAGATTAGAACACAAAATGAACAAAATCAAGATTTCAGTGCCATTATTATAACTGATGAAAACAGAACCCTTCAGAGAGACTGTCCTCAAGGCTTTGCAGGCTCCATCTCAAGTCACCTTTTCAGATACAATCAATCTAGAGGATGAAAACCCTTCTATAACTATTGGACCTCACATTAAAGACAAAATTGATTCCCTTCCACGATTCTATATTTCATTAAATGTCCATGAAAAGATATTGCACAACTGCCTATTGGATTCCGGTGCCTCGCATAATTCCATGCCTAAGGTGGTGATGGAATAATTAGGGTTAGACATTACTATACCATATCATGATCTATATTCTTTTGACTCCAAGAAAGTCAAATGCCTTGGAATTATGAAAGATGTGGTTGTTACTCTTTCCCAATTACCTATGAAAAGTATGGTATTAGATGTTATTATGCCTGACATACCACCAAAATTTGGAATGCTTATTTCAAGATCTTTGATCCAGGTGGATATCAGGGGCCACCCACCTTTTCCAAATGGCTCAAAACAGTTTTCTGGCCATTTTGGCAATTTACTATTTTTAGCAGGTTTTCACTTCCGGGGCCATTTTGAGGGCCTAAATGAAGTTTTTTTGAGATCAATTTTCTCAATGATAGCCAAAGGCATGATTGATCCCATAAAATGAATATCCTCGATGATACCTTTCCAACGAGCTATCACACGCCTAAAATGGAGATCGTATGCAAAAGTTACGACCCCGGGAAGTTGATGCACCAAGTTACCCAAACAGGGCCCACATGACTTTTGGCGCTTCATTTCCTAGGGTTAGGTTTTTGGATGTCTAGGACTTTTGGCATTCCTGATGATTTTAAAAAAGGCCTCCAGAGCCTCATTGTAACAATCTTCTTGCGAAAGCGAGTAGCCATCACATCTCTTCTCAGAGATAAGTTGCCACCATTCTAGCGAGTCTTTCACTCTGTATTTTTATAGTCTCTGTACATTTCTTTCATTAATAGAAATCGTGTATTACTGTATCTCTGTGTTTATGGTTGCATATCTGATATATTTCTGTTATATTACTGGATATACGCGATATCTCTGTGCATTTCTTTATTATATCTCC
>ML789216.1:46030-66913 GCA_009831015.1 Picea engelmannii | reverse complement strand
TAAAACATAACAAGCTTTATAGGAAAGAATCATATTACTGTATCATATTAAATGTGAAAGAGAGATTACAACCATTGCCTTGATGTCGTAAGGTCCCTTCCAACTGTCCTTCGTTCCCCACACACTTTGAATCCAATAATTCTGAGACCATAGATCTGATAGGTGCTCACAATCTATCTTGACAAAGCAAATCTCAAAGCCACTCTAATCAAGCTAATAATTCCAAGCCAAAGAACCACAACCAAGAACCATGAACCCCTTCTCCATGAGAGCTCCTCTCCTTTTATAAGTTGAAGAGGATAAGGTGAGGAGGTTAGGATGATCCCACTAAATCATGAAAGCGAGTAATATCCAAACCGTTCGGATGCCACCTCACCATAGAAGCTTCCCTTTCTAGAAGATTCGAGAAATCGTACGTTTTTCCCACGTGATGGAATGTTCGCACCCTAGCTATATAGCAACCTGCGAACTATTCGCACCCTGGCTATAGTGCAACCTGCGAGAATTGGTCATTCTCTCACCCTGCCTATATAGCAACCTGCGAACATTCCTTTTTATAAGGTTTTTACATAGGAAAATGCAACTTTTTTCCTCAGGAAAAGTTCTTCTTCCTTCTCTCTCCAGGAACTCAGGCCACTGTGACCCCTCTAAAAACAATAGATAGGTTTACATCATTAACGATCATAGGGATGACGAAAATAATGTGTAACACTATGTGACTACCTTTTAACCAATCAATGGGATATGATATGTTCAGATTCTGATTTTCATGTTATGTTATACTCTTGAGCCATTTTTCAACCACCTTACTAAAAAAAAAAAATCATAAAAACCTTTAAAACACTTTGCAATAAATTGATGATGCCCTAGATTGCACCCTCTCACAGTCAGTGCAACTTTAGGGACTAACACCGTGACTATATGGATGGGAAGCAAACTATATCTCAAGGGAAAATTAAATAGTGTTGCGCACAAACTTAGGAATCCCATGTTAAAGATAGATTTGGAATATAAGTCCAAAGTCTAACCACTATATAGACATATATACGTATATAAGTGAATAGGATGGAGGCTAAAGGGAATTACTAGAACCCTTGGTTATTTATCCTTATAACATGTCTATCTAAATTAAGTTAGAATGGTGTAGTTATAACATCATGTGGTAGGCAGAATTGAAGTTATACCACAAAGATTTATAATATAATTGAGGATCTCCTCCTTCTACCAACAAACATATAAAATGAAATTCAAGATTAATGATCCAAATAATTTTATTTTTTATTGCAAATTTGAGGTACATTACAAATTATATGCTTCAACCATGCACCTAATATGTCCCTCAAGCATGTGACAATGCCTCAACAATATATCAAATCATTTCCTTAAGCATGCACCATAACATCATCAACATGCAACCTTGAAAACATGCATATAAACATACATGTAACTCTCTAACAAACCTGATGTATGTGATCATATGCCTATAGACCTTCATCAACTTCAATAATAAGAGAATAGCATATTCATCAAACTTTACCTTAGTCTCACATGACTAGTTTTTTTATTAGTCACAAATCCTAACTTTAAAAAAGCATAACACTGTACCTATAAGGAATGAAGGTATGAAAATTGTACCCAATATTACTCAATATATTCTCTGCAATAACTCCAAGTTTCACTGCTTGGAACATCCCAGAAAAGGAGTTATAGGAAAAGTGGTAGACCTTGTTGAATTTTTGTTTAGTCTAGAGAGCAAACTTGTAGAGAATTCCACATGTGGAATGTTTGATATATAACTATTAAAATCATACAAAACATACTACAAAATATACTTTATCCAAATCATTTTTTCTCACTAAATTTGGATCATTTATGAAGAAGTTATGACTATTTTACCTGGAACAATTGTTTGAGACTAGTTTAAGGAATAGCCAAAAACCCTATTTTTCACATAGTGTATGTCAAAAACTACAATGACCTAGAAGATGAAATTTTTACCACATGTACCTTTACATGTTTGATCAACCTCCTCCAATTTGTTCTATCTTAATCATTTTAAAAAAAATGTTATATAAAAAAATGTAATATGACCTTTAAATAACATACCTTAGAACACATAATCACAATACTTAATCCTCCCTTGGAATTTTGACCTTATTTACTTCATATTCCCTCTGAAATTATCCTCATGTATCCTTGGTTATCTCATTAAAGAATCACTTACTCACATAGAATATATTCAATAAAATGTGTGTTTGAATGTACTTATCAGTGACATGTTGAGGTGCATATATAATTTTTCGAAGTAACATATTTTTTTAACCTTAGGGATTCTTGAACTTTGTTGTTACAACCACTTTACCCTTTAATTAATGGCTTGCAACTAACTATGGGATTATTAACCTATATTTTAACCAATTAGGGGCTTCTTAACCCATCTTTGGGGATTCCAACCTCATGAGGGAATATCTCCCTAACTATGAGGAACCACGTGGCATACCACCTATCACTAGAAACAACACGACAAGGACTATCAATATATTAGTGTATTACCTACATTTACATTGTCATTCATGTCCATATTCCTCAAAAAACTTAGGGTGCCATAACCAAACCTCTCAGACTTCATGTATACTTCATCAAGTGCACCCATTAGATATGTTGACTTCAACCACTCCATCAATGACAACTAACTCACCATCAATCTCAACCACATATCTAGGGATTCCATACTTCTCCAATGGTTTACATCAATATCCAAGATTTGAAATCAATGACAAACAATTTTCCAACAATCTCCCCCTTTGGAATTGATGGCAATATTGATACTACAATACTCATGCCCCCCTTGTAACCATTTCTCTTCATCAATGTTTCTCACTCTTTCTATTTGACATCAATGGAAAAGGGTCTTTATCACCGTGGGGATGCTCCCCCTGTATTCATAATTCTATTCTTTCTCTTTGTTCCCATGTCATAGTTATTTCTCTTCACATGTTTCTTTCCTCATGTTTCTTTCCAAGTTCCTCTTCTCTTTTGATAGAAAAGGGTGACTCCCTCTGAACGTATAGCTTGTCTAAATGATCCTCCTCTAACTTCATGTGCTTGATCTTTCTCCTTCTCTTCCTTTGAAATCATGGGAAAACTAGTAACTCTAATTTTGTTTCTTTGTCCCCATGTATGCAAGGATTTTCTTTTCTCTTCATGGTTCTTCCTCATGTAAAAATATGTTTCATATGAGAAGCATTAAAAAATATTCTTTACTTGTATTCTTTAAGTCCTTTTCATCTCTCCCCCTATCTACATGCTACTGATCTTCCTTTCTGAATATCTTCATGATTTATCTCCCCTTGAATTCTTTGTAAGATGTCATGTATATAAATTTAGGGCTACCTATAAATGTTTCATTTCCTCTCTTTTACTTGATAATTGTCCATTGGTGCTTCCTCTTGTAACTCTCTAACATATATAAAAATAATTCAAAATTTATTAACTTCAAATATTCATGTCTTCTTATGTTTACTGTTTAGAAATCAATGACCATATTGTTCAACAATGTCCCTCTAATGATATAGATTATGTTGAAAGTTTCTCTTTCCTTGTTCTAGTATTCCTTTCACTTCTTGTGTTCTTGTGACCAATTGATTCCACTTGTCCATTGATTCCACTGGTTCCGATTGTAAATATTCTCTGTCATATATATGTCTAGAAATACCAATGATTTTTCCATGCATGATAAGATGTACATACCTCTGCTATTCAATTATCCGCAATGCTAACACATTTGTCAATGTACTATCATGAAAGATTCATGGATGCAACTAATCATCACATAATCCTATCTCTTCAACCTTAATCAAATGTGTCCATTGGTCTTCTCTATCTAGAAATCAAACTATGCATTTATGGAACAACCTCTACTGAAGATATCCTTGCATGAATACATAGATGGAATAAAATCATAAACTTCTGCATGTGTAACTTCCAACTAATACATGTGTGAGAAAACTACTTCTCAACCAATCAATTTGTCACTTCGTACTTCTGTTATCTGAATTATCTGAATCTACTTCAAACTAAATGAAGGATGGTTTTGTAATATATAGTAGCTACTACATATCCTCCCCATGTTCAATATTCATATTTATTGGGAATCTCCAATATGGATGGCTCAGAAAACTAACCACTTTGATGCAGAGTAATATTCCTCTTCGTCTGTAGACTTGTCTTCTCTCCAAAATTTCACTTCTTCCTTTTTTCCTGTGGGTTCATTATGATCTATACTTACTGAAAGTACAATCTCTTATTCCAATTCTTTATTCACTTGATTGTATTTTCTTTCTCACACTACTACAAATCCTGTGAACTTTGAGACATGTTCTTCTCATTTTCCATTTATTATTCAAACCTTCCTTTATTTGAGATCTTTCTTTTCTCCTATAGATTTTTCCTAATCACGTACTATTGTCAATCCTAAGAGTATAACTTATGGGTGTCCTTCATTCATTTGTTATTCCTTTACCTGCTCTTTTTTTCTTTTCCAAACATTATTATATATCATATCAATGTTCCTTTTCATAGAAGTATCCATCATGCTTATAGAATCAAGAGCCATATGTCCATAATTCTGGCACTTGTAACACACAATGTTGTGGGGATCCACATAGGTATTTATTGTCTGAACATTTCTTCCATATTCTCTGCAATCTACAAACTTATGTCCAAATTTAGTACAAATACAAGAATGACTGTAAAATAAATTTGCATACCTTGGAATGAATGATATTTTTTGTGGTGTAGTCCTTCTGAATTCCTGCATTGGTTGATCATAATCTTCTCTTTTGTTGCTTCCTTCATTATGACTCAATATTCTTTATTGCTTGAATGTGGAGGATCTTCTCTAATCTTCGTCTCTTTAATAATATTATTTTTTATTCTTATTCAGTTCTACAATGTTCTCCTTTAGGGGTTTTCATTCTTCCTTCTTTATAAAACCTTTAATGACTTCTCCATAACTCTTAAGGTTCTCTTCATTTTTCCTTTTCAGTAACCTGTAATTTTTTGTTGGCATAGGGGTAGACCCAGGTTTCAACTCTGTAAGGTTCTGCTCCACAGAGCCTTATAAAACCAGAAAAAAAAATATTTTAAGGAAATGCTATCCTAACATTTCATAACATCATAACTAGCATATATCCATTCAGTTTAATTAAAATTTATGAGAAGATTCTAATTCACTTACGAACAACAACATAACACTGCAAAAAATACATAAAATAAATTATCTCTTCCTGATGTTAACCCCGATCTCTATTGGTCCAATGATGAAGTTGAAACTGTACCAAACACTACCCAAAACTGAGTTTTCCTCCTTTCCATCTAGGAGAATTATGTCTGTCTCCCTAGCTCCAGGATACCGTAAGGATATACTGGCCCCCATGCCCAAAACCCCCAGCAACCTGATGCCCCTGCAATGGTTCACTAAAACTCCCAATATCAAAACTCCCCACACCAGAAAAAATATCCCAAACAGAAATCCAATCCCCCTCCAAAATACTTTCCCCCCTTCCCAAAAATAATCTCCCTCCCCCGTAATACTCCTCCCCATCATATCCCCCTTCACCGACTCTCTTCCCCCTCATTAATATCTTATCTCCTTCATTAATATCTTATCCTTATATTTAATGTCTTATCCCGTTATTAATATCTTATCCTTATATTTAATGTATTATCCCCTTATTAATATCTTATCCTTATATTTAATGTCTTATCCCCTAATTAATATCTTATCCTTATATTTAATGTCTTATCCCCTTACTTAATGTTTCTTCCCCGCCCCCCCGTATACATAAGTATTTAATAAATTAAACTATTAACCCCTTTAATTCTTTACTCAAATAATTAATGAGTCAATTATTAATTAATTAATCATTGACAAATATGAACAAGTAATTAATAATAATTAATTAGTTAATATTATTAAGAAATAATTATTGTTTAACTAACATATTAGGACAATCAAATTATCAAATTAATTATAATTAATAATCCCTATAAATCTATTTAAGCAGGGTTGTTACATACATCGACCCTTCAGGAAACTTCGTGATGCAGGAGCATCGCCAATGTCAAGCGAGTGTGGGGCAAGCGCACCACATTTTGAGCACATGATGAATTATTTAAAAACTTTTGAATATATATGCGCCAAATATAAATGTAACAGTTAAGGATAGGCGTACTTATATATTGTAAAGGACCTTGAGTGATCCAATCTCGTCCATAGTAGGTAGAAGGCATTTATGTTAGTAGGTAGCTTTGAATTCTCTGATTTGACAGTTTTAGGAGTGGAGGGAAAACGGATATAGACACCCTCATTGTGTAATTGTAACTTAGAAGGAGAAGAGAGAATACAAAGCTAGAATAGAGAAACTATAATTGAAAAACACCCATGTACAGAGGTTTGAGTTAATAGAAGAAGTCTTTAATCCAAATTCATGGCGTTGTGTTTGTTTCTTGTATGTGTATATTGAATGGTATGTTCATGGTTTTACTCTTCCTGTCATGCAATTGATTTTATGCTATGTATGAGTGTTTTCTTGTTAAATGTTTGAAATATGGGAGGAAAGGGTAAATGGAAATGAGTTTCAATTGTTTCTCTATCTGAGTAAGGATTCCTGCAAGGAGTGTAGTTGAATAGTCCGCAAGGTGTGCATTGACAAAGGATTTAGAGATTTGTATCTGGAGTTCTCGGACAGGATAGCTTTTGTTCTCATTTCCTCTGAAAGGAATATTTGACACAGGAGTCATGCAAGGTGTGCACAGACCAATTTTGAGTCCAGGTTTGGAATATGAGAAGCTATTGAAGGATTAGTCGCTGCAAGGAGTGCATGGAGTTGAAGGAATTCAGTACTGAAGAAATCAGGGGCCATTGGTATAGTAGATGATCATGACCCTTGATCGTGTTTAAGGTGGAAAGGGGTTCCTATTTTACATCATATCGAGATTCGAATGATCAGGGATCATGAGGACAAGAGGCCCAATACATTTCGGCATCTGAAAACTCGAAATCCCGAAAGGAGATAGGACTGTGGTCATATAAGGGGAGGACGTATGGGTAAAAAGTATATCCCAGGGGACTAACTGAAGTTAAAGCATCTAGGGATATTGGATATTAGGAAAATCGGGAAGACAAAGGTTAACGACATCGAGGATTGCGAAACCCCGAAGCCTGAAATTTTATTTTCTGTTGTGAACGGAAAAGCGATTGGCGCTAAAGGTAGTAAGGAGTAGAAAATCCCTGTGGGTTCATTTTAATAGAGATTTCGAGGAGGAATTAAAGAGACGCTTCCGCTCAAAGGTGGATTTAGAATGATCCTTAATACTGGGAGGTCAGCGTAGAGGCATTTGCCAAGGCAGAGGGTGCGTCTACGTCAGGTTGGTATCAGAGCACAGAAAGGGTTATTTGCTTTCTGTAGAAAGGAAAAGGAAATTCACCATGCCTCCAAGAAGAAGGAACATGAAAACACCCGATCCACCAGAGGAAAGAGAAATACCAAGAAGAAGAGGTAGGCAGGTGCCTGACCCAGCCATGGAAAGAGAAATGTGTGATTTACGTGCCAGAATTGAGGACATGGAGACAACACAGAGACACACAGTCGGTATTGGGGATCTTAGTTATTCTGAAAGTGAAAATGAAATTGAAGATGAAGAAGAGGAAGTTTCAGCGAAATATGCCGCAAATGAACGCTTGATTAGAGCTGTCGCAGGGATGGGTGCCAGGGAAAAAATGGACATCCCAGTTTATGAAGGAAACTTGGATGATGAAGAGCTTCTAGACTAGATTAGAGCTCTGGACACTTATTTCAACTATGAATATTTTGAGGAAGACAAGAAGGTCAAACATGTTGTCACAAGGCTGAAAGGACATGCAACATTGTTGTGGGATGAACTACAAGCTAACATACATTGCAAAGGAAAGCAAAAAATCAAGAGTTGGGATAGGATGATTGCAAAGATGAAGGAAAAATTCACCCCCAAAGATTATCAAATTACTCTGTTCAGGAGAATTCAAAACCTGAGACAGAAGATGATAACAGTGAAGGAATATACCAAAGAATTCTATAGGCTGAACATCAGGGCAGGGCATCGGGAAAGCGATGATGAAAAAGTTGCCACATACATGAATGTCTTGAGATATGAAATTCAGGACGAGATGAGCATGGTAACCATCCCGAATGGTGGAAGATGCTTATCAGATGGCTCTAAAGGCTGAAGAAAAGCTGAGCCAAAAGCAGGGTCAAAGAGGTCAAGGCAGAAGTCAAGCCAGGGGAAAATCAGTTGTCCAAGATAAAAATAAGAAACCCAAGGAGGACTGGAAGACACCTCAGACTCGAACTGAAAGAGGTGGAACCTCACAACGAGTGAAATATGATGAACAAAGAGGGCATCATACCAAACAAAGAGGAGATTATGCTGATAATAATATATTTCCTCATACTAGAGGTAGAGGAAGAGGAAGAGGTGGAGTAATAAAATGCTTCACGTTTGGAAAGAATGGACATAAATCTTATGAATTTCCAGAAAAGAAGAAGGAGAGTGGAGAGAATCACATCACCAAAGCACATAGGTGGAATGTTGAGGCAGAAGATGCTGAAGGCGGAAGATCATTGATGATGCGGAAAGTCCTTTTGACACTAGGGAAGGAGGTGGAAAATCCAGTACAGAGAAACAAACTTTTCCGGACTACTTCCAAAACCAAGGACAGGGTATGCAAGGTCATTGTGGACAGTGGTAGCACAGATAATCTTGTTTCAATGGAGATGGTAGAAAAGCTGGAGCTGGAGACGATTGAACATCCAAGTCCATATAGAGTTTCATGGCTACAAAAGGGACATCAAGTAAATGTCACTAAACAATGTTTAGTTGAATTTAAGATAGGAGGATATAATGATAAGATACTCTATGATTTTATTCCCATGGATGTTTGTCACCTATTTCCGGGTAGACCGTGGCAATATGACAGGAACGTGATTCATGATGGGAGGATGAACACATACACCCTAGAAAAGAATGGGAGAACTCACATGTTGCTTCCAATCAAATATAAGGAAGTGAAACCTGAAGTAAGTAACATTGTACTTCTCATGAGTGGGAAGGAACTCCTTAATGAGGTCAAGAAGAAGGAGGAACCACAATTCTTTATGGTCAGGAAGCCAACAATTGTTTTAACCAACACAAGGATAGATGATCTACCAGAAGATGTTCAAAAACTGCTGGAAGAGTTCACTGACATAGTAGTGGACGAACTACCTCGTTCGTTTCCACCAATCAAAAGTGTGAGTCATCATATTGACCTCATACCTGGATCCATCTTAGCAAACAAAGGAGCGTACAGATTAATGCCACAGGAGAATGAAGAGGTCAAAAGACAAGTTCAGGATTTGTTGGATAAAGGGTTGGTTAGAGAAAACTTGAGTCCATGTGTTGTTTTGACAGTACTCAGTCCAAAGAAAGATGGAGGCTAGAAGATGTGTACTGATTCAAGGTCAATTAACAAGATAACCATCAGGTATAGATTTCCATTACCAAGGATGGATGATCTGATGGATTGCTTAAGTGGAGCAGTTTTTTTTTCGAAGATTGATTTGAAAAGTGGATATCACCATATTCGTATGAGGGAAGGTGATGAATGGAAAACAACCTTCAAGACTAATGAAGGGTTGTATGAATGGCTTGTTATGCCATTTGGTCGCACCAAGTACCTTCATGAGGTTAATGAACAAAGTCCTGAAAGAATTCATCGGAGAATTTTTCATTGTGTATCTGGATGATATATTGATCTTTAGTAAAATAGAGGCGGAGCATCTAAAACACTTAACTACAGTGATGAAAAAATTACAACAAGAGAAGTTGCTGATAAACATGAAGAAATCCTCATTCATGAAGACATAACTCATCTATTTGGGCTTTTTTATTTCAACAAATAAATTGAGGATGGATCCAGATAAGGTGGAAGTGAACACGAATTGGCCATCACCGAAGAGCATATTTAAGGTGAGAAGTTTTCACGGATTGGCTAGTTTCTACCGGAAGTTCATTAGGAATTTCAGTGGATTAGTGCTCCGATGATGGACACAATGAAGAAAAAACATAAATTTTTTCACTGGATAGAAGAGGCTGAGAAGAGTTTTAATCTATTGAAGAGGAAGATTACGGAACAACCAATTCTGGTGTTGTCGGATTTCCAAAAGACATTTCAAGTGAAATGCGATGCAAGTGGATTTGCAATAGGGGCAGTCTTGAGTCAAGAAGACAGGCTAATAACATACTTTAGTGAGAATATGAATGAAGAAAAGGTGAAGTACTCCACATATGACAATGCGTTCTATGCTATCAATCATGCATTGAAGAAGTGGAGACACTATTTGATTCTGAAGGAGTTTGTCCTATACAGTGACAATCATGCACTACAGTTTGTGACTCGATAGGAAAACTTGAATCAAAGACATGTAAAATGGGTTGAATACATGAACAACTTTACTTTTGTAACTAAGCATATTTCTGGAACTGATAAAAAGGTTGTTGATGCTTTGAGCAGGAAATGTTTATTGTTGCAGGAGTTCAGAGTTAAAACAATGGGTTTTGATGACCTCAAGGACATGTATAGAGATGATCCATATTTTAAAGAGGCGTATGAAGTAGCTGAGAATCCAATTCTTGAAGACAGAATTCAATGGATAGAACACATGATCCAGAAAGGATTGTTGTTTAAAGGTAATCAACTTTGTATTCCAAAATTCTCCATGACGGAGAATTTTTTGAAGGAGAAACACAGTGGAGGATTGGTCGGGCACTTTGGTCACAAAAATACATTCACAAAATTGAATACATCATATTTTTGGTCGGGAATGCGAGAAGATGTCAAAATATTTGTAGATAGATGCAAAATTTGCCAGCATTTAAGAGGAAAGAGACAGAATGCAGGTTTTTATCAACCATTGCCAATACCTGAGAAGTTGTGCGATGCAGTCAGCATGGATTTCATATTTGACTCAATATTTGTGGCGGTGGATAGATTTTCCAAAATGTCACACTTTATTCCATGTTAGAAAACTAGCGACACAACTCACATTGCAAATCTGTTTTTCAAAGAAGTCATTAAACTTCACGGCTTACCAAGGAACATAGTTTTGGATCGAGACACTAAGTTTGTGGGACACTTCTCGAGAACCTTATGGAAGAAGCTGGGAATAAATTTATCGTTTAGTTCAGTATATCATCCTCAGACTGATGGACAGACAGAAGTCGTAAACATGAGTTTAGAAGACTTGCTGAGGAGCTTGGTGATAGAACACCACAGCCAGTGGGACAACATATTACCACAGGTGGAGTTTTCTTATAATCATTCAATCAACAGAAGAATAGGATGAAGTCCATTTCAAATTGTTTATTTCATGCACCCGAGAGGAATTTCTGAGTTGAGGGATTCAGAAAATATTGCCACTAGGAGCGCTAGTGCAGAAGACTTCACAGAGGCAATGAAAGAAATTCACAGTCGGGTGAAGGAGCACTTACAGAACTTGAGCCAGCAGTATAAGCGAAGGGTAGATCAACATAGGAGACAACTTTAGTTTGAGGTTGGTGATTTGATTCTAGCACATCTGAGAAAGGAAAGGTTCCCGAAGGGGACATATAAAAAACTGAAGATGAATAAGATCGAACCATGTAAGGTCTTGAAGAAATTTGGGGCAAATTCTTATGAGATTGAATTACCCGATGAGATCATAATTTCTATGATATTTAATGTCTCAGATTTGTACCCATACAAAAATTAGGAAGCAGGAACAAGTGATGAACAACCAGAGATCCAGTGGACAAAGAAGATGGCTGTTGTATAAAAGCCACAGATGGAAATCATACTAGACAAAAGAATTAGCAAGAAGACCAGAAGAAAACAATACTTTGAATACTTGGTCAAGTGGAAAGGATATCCACTTGAAGATGCTAGCTGGGAGAATGAAGCAGAGATTCAGAAGAATGGACACACCATGCGAGAGCTCATGGATAGGAGACCATAAAAATTTTCAAGAGAGGGAGTATGATGCAGGAGCATCGCCAATGTCAACCGAGCGTGGGGCAAGTGCAACACATTTTGAGCACGTGATAAATTATTTAAAAACTTTTGAAGATAGATGCGCCAAATATAATTGTAACAGTTAAGGAGAGGCGTACTTAAATATTGTAAAGGACCTAACCGCTCTTGTCCATAGTAGCTAGAAGACATTTATGTTAGTAGGTAGCTTTGAATTCTCTGATTTGACAGTTTTAGGAGTGGAGGGAAAACGGATATCGACACCCTCATTGTGTAATTGTAACATAGAAGGAGAATGCCAATTGAGAGCATAGTAGTGAAGAACATTACCAAGAAGGAGAAGAGAGCATACAGAGCTAGAATAGAGAAACTATAATTGAAAAACACCCATGTACAGAGGTTTGAGTTAATATAAGAAGTCTTTAATTCAGATTCATGGTGTTGTGTTTGTTTCTTGTATTTGTATGTTGAATGGTATGTTCATGGTTTTACTCTTCCTATCATGCAATTTATTTTATGCTATGTATGAGTGATTTCTTGTTAAATGTTTGAAATATGAGAGGAAAGGGTAAATGGAAATGAGTTTCAATTGTTTCTCTGTCTGATTAAGGATTCCTGCAAGGAGTGTAGTTGAATATTCCGCAAGGTGTGCATTGACAAAGGATTCAGAGATTTGTGTCTAGAGTTCTTAGACAGGATAGCTTTTGTGCTCTTTTCCTCTGAAGGGAATATTTGACAGAGGAGTTGTGCAAGGTGTGCACAGACCAAGTTTGAGTCCAGGTTTAGAATTTGAGAAGATATTGAAGGATTAGTCGCTACAAGGAGTGCACGGAGTTGAAGGAATTCAGTACTGAAGAAATTGAAGGTTTGCCGCAAGGAGTGCGTGAAAGAGGTTCTTGAGAGGTTGGAAGTCATGGAAGATCTTAGGAGGATTCAGACCTGCTAAGTCATCGAAGGGAGGCGACGAACGGTCAAAATTCTTCATAGAAGCATTGTGAAATCCCGCTAGCCGTCCGATCTTATAGAGAAGCAAGGAGGTTACGGTTGTTTACAAAGTTTCAAGATCAGGAGGTCATGATCCATTGGATCCTCACCTAGTTAACCATCAGCCGTAGGATCTGACTGGAGTTGCATGCGAGTTAAACTCTCACAGGTAGAGTGAAGGTCTCGAAAGGCATCGGGATATCGAATTCATCGGTATCTTGGAATTCTAGAGACCAAGAGTTCGAGACTTTATAAGTCTCGAACCAGCGAAAGAATCCCAACCTTTGATCTAAAAAAGGACGTGTGTCATGTGATCATCCAATTGGGAGATTCAGACACTGGGACTCACATAGGTGAGCATTTTTACTTCACATCAGGAAAAGTCCAAGATTTGATTTGGGTCGTCCATCCATTTGGGACACGTGGGGAAAATCCAAGAATTCGGGGTTCGACATTTCATGAATCTTGAAGACATGAAGCACACACATTCTGGAACGTCGAAGTATGAAACCCCGATAAGGAGGAAAGTTATATTGTGGGCCAGTTGTTATCATATCGGAAAATTGGAATTCGAGAGATCGAATACCTCAAGGGAAAATGCATTTCAACATTTGAAACCCGGAAGTCTCGAGGGAGATCAGGGGTCGTTGGTCTAGTAGACAATCATGACCATTGATCGTGTTTAAGGTGGAAATGGTTTCCTACTTTACATCATATCAGGATTCGAAGGATCATGGATCCTGAGGACAAGATGTCCAATACATTTCAATATCCGAAAACCCAAAATCTCGAAAGGAGATAGGACTACGGTCATATAAGGGGAGGTCATATGGGTCAAAAGTCTAGCCCAGGGGACTAACTAAATTTAAGTCATCTTGGGATATCGAAGATCAGGAAAATCAGGAAGACAAAGGTTTGCGACATCGAGGATTACGAAATCCCGAAGCCCGAAATTTTATTTTCTATTGTGAATGGAAAAGTGATCGGCCCTAAAGGCAGTAAGGAGTAGAAAAGCCCTGCGGGTTGATTTTAATAGATATTATGAGGAGGAATCAAAGAGCCACTTTGGCTCAAAGGTGGAGTTAGAATGATCCTCAAGACCGAGAGGTCAGCACAGAGACCTTTGCCGAGGCAAAGGATGTGTCTGCCTCACTTCGTCCCGAAGTTAAGGTATCTCATGGTACAAAGGAAAAGAAACATGGTCACACATTCATAACAGTTAACCGACATTATTAGTAAGTAAGTCAAGAAAAATGATACATACTAGTGTACATGTACAAGAAATGCGTGTGTAGCTAGTACATACAAGTCTCGTGCATGTACTAATAATCAATAACTATAACCCTTTAGTAATTTATGTATGCATCCAATCCAATCAACAAGACTAGTCTTTTATAAAAGACAATAACCAATCAAATGTTTGTGAAATCCTTTAATTACAATTATCTAGTTCAACAATTTTATTTAGACAACTGTAGTTTAGTTACATAGTTATGAATATTCATATATAAACATTTTCTTTTTAGAAGGGGAAAACATTAAATTCCACCATAAGACAAATCTCCATACTTTCTCAACTATTTCTACTCATCCTTCCTCCCTAACTTACTTCCATCTCCATTCATATCCTTCCTTTTCTAGACTATCTTGGAGCATCAACTATATTGACCTAACTCCAAATAGAACCCATAAGAGGAAGTGTCACTATCTCAACCAAGCTTCCCGAGTAGGCAACTGACAGTTATCATCACACATCTTGGGGAGCATGAGCTAACATCATCCTCCCATGACTTCAGGTTTCATAGGATACACTATGGGAAATGCCTCCACCCCTCCTAATCATAGCTAGGGTCCACACCCTACAATGGAGTATATAGTGGCACCGTGTTGCTAGGAGTTTTGTCATCATTTATTCGGTTTTGGGCAGTCTCATCACTTGAAATCCTGCATTGGTCCACATATCATAGTAATGCATCCAAACCAATATAATTTCACATACAAATATTCATAACATAATGTTTCTCGACTAGTGGTCATGATATCCACTTTCATCATCATTACATTGGCTATTTCATAGCCCATAACCTATGGATTAGTCTGTAACAGAAACTCATAAATTTCTATGCATTATCATCATGTAATTGCATACAATCATGATTTCTATTTGGTATCCTTGTACCAACAACTTAACATCAAAGTTTTCCAGTTAGAAATAGATCTCATAATATCCCATAATTCAATTTCGACACCCATTCATAAAATTATCATTTACCAAATAGATTGCATCATATCCAACATCATCAATAACATTTAAACATTCATAAAATTTACATTCTCACAATATGTCGCATCATATACATCATCATCAATAACATTTAAACATTCGTAAAATTTACATTCACAGTGTAGATCGCATTATACACATCATCATCAATAACATTTAAACATTCATAAAACTTACATTCACATAGCAGATCGCATTATATACATCATCATCAATAACAATTAAACGTTCATAAAAGTTCATACATTTTAAGGTTTAAGTGTATCATTTAATAGTTCCACTATGAATAGAAAATAAAGTATATAGGCCTTAGGTAATCCTGGTCGTCTAAGTAAAGGTGGTGTTACATACACCCAACATTCGAGAAACATATTCTCGAGGTGGCCAAAAAAGTGAGGGATAGTCTCGTCGTAGTGTCTCAGCATCTTCCCAAGTAGCAAATCCTGGACTATACTTGTCCCACTGGACCTTAACTTGGTCTACCAGATGGTTCCTGAGCTGTCAGACTCTATGGTCCAATATGCGTAATGGTTCTACCATGAGATTTCTGACATCCGATACCTACAATTCCTTCCAATTTAGTTTATGTGATTCATCGGCAACATAATGACATAAAACAGATACATGAAAAACATTATGAGTTTTATGCAAGTGGGGTGGCAGTATGAGACAATAGGAAACAGATCCAATTTTCTCTTGTATTCTGAATGGTCCTATAAATCGAGGTGACAACTTTGTCCCCTTCCCAAACCATATGTTACTCTTATTAGGCCTGATATGAATGAAAACCTGGTCACCCACTTCATAACTTCGGTCGATCCTATGTGCATCTGCATAAATTTTCTGCCTATCCCGTGCTTCCTTTAGTCTCTGTCTAATCTGAATCACTTATTCCTCCATCTCTTGAATCAATTTTGTCCCAATTGTTACTCGATCTTCTAATATATCCTAACTCAACGACGTTCTGCATGGCCTTCCATACAAAACTTCATAGGGTGACATTCTGATGGAGCTATGAAAACTGTTATTGTAGGAAAACTCTACCGAAGGTAGGTACTTCTCCCACTGGGTTTGATTATCAATGACATACATCCTGAGCATTTCTTCCATGACTTGATTTACTCTCTCAATTTTCCCATTTTTTTTAGGATGATAAGTTGTGCTTAAGTTCAACTAAGTCCCCAACATGGATTGCAAACTTGTCCAAAACCTAGAAGTGAATCTGGAGTCCGTATATGAAATGATGTTCTTAGGTATCCCATGAAAATGGATAACCTCACTTACAAACACACATGCCACATTAGTGACATCATAAGTGTCTCTAACCGGAATAAAATGAGCACTATTGGTTAACTTATCCACTATCACAAGAATGACATTGTGTCTATGAGATGTGAGCAGCAACCCCATAAAAAAATCCATAGAAATGACTTCCCACTTGGACATAGGAAAATCATGTGGTTGTAGGAGGTTTGTTGGGTGATGGTGGTCAAATTTCACTTGTTGACACTCTAGGCATTTGGCGACGAAATGGACTACATCGCTCTTCATGCCTACCTAGAAGAAGAGCTTCCTCATGTCTGCATACATATTCTTCACACTCGGATGTGCACAATAAAGTGCTCTATGGGCTTCCTTCAGTATGATGCTTCAAATATCACCATTTTCAGGGATGTACATCCTTCCTCAATATCTCAATAGTCTTTCTACTTCTATACTATATCTTTCATACTTTGGATCTAACTGCCTCCCGCTCTGGAGGTTTGAAGTAACCTTCAAATACAAACTGTCTCCTTGGAGTTGTGTCAACACATGTTCCCTTAGATTGACCTTTAATGGTACCAATGAGAAGATACATGGTCTCCTACTCAAGGCATCTGCAACCACATTTTCATTTCCCTTGATGTACGGAATACCAAAATCGTACTCACTCATAAACTCACTCCATCTCCTTTTCCTAGCATTCAGATCTATTTGAGTGAAGAGATGTTTTAAACTTTGATGGTCCGTTTTGAGCTCAAAGTTTTTCCCTACAAGATAGTTCCTCCAAAGTTTCAAAGCTAGCATTGTAGCTACCAACTCTAAATCATGAGTCTCATATATATCTTCGTGTTTCTTCAACTTTCTTGATGCATAAGCTATCACTCCTCCATCCTACATTATCACTTCCCCCAACCCTTGCTTCGAGGCATCCCTATAGACTGTGAAGTCCTTATCCATATCCAGTACTTGTAGAATTGGAGCACTAGTTAGTAACCTCTTAAGCTCAATGAATGCACTATCACACTCTTCTATCCATTCATACTTGACCCCCTTGTGCTGCAAGGTGGTGATGGGTTTCGCTATTTTGGAGAATCCCTTCAAAAATCTCTGATAATAACCTGCTAGCCCCAAGAAGCTTCTCACCTCATGGGAATTTTTCGGCACTGGCCACTCCATAATTGCCTTTACCTTTTCTAGGTCTACAAAGATTCCTTCACCGGAAATGATATGACCTAAATAGTGGATCTCTTTCTGAAAGAAGGAACACTTCGACAACTTCCCATACAATTTGTTCTCTCTAAGGTAGGACAACACCACTCGCAAGTGTTCCTCATGTTCTCTTTCATTCTTGGAATAGATGAGGATGTCATCTAGAAAGACCTGTACAAAACAGTCTAAGTACTTCTAGAATACGTTGTTCATGAGGCTCATGAATACTGCTGGTGCATTGTTCAATCCATAAGGTACTACAAAAAACTCATAATGTCCAAACCGAGTTCGAAAGGAAATTTTTGGGATATCACCTTCTTTAATCCTTGACTGATGATACCTGGATCGTAAATTGATCTTTGAGAATATCGTCACTCCTTTCATTTGATCGAAGAGGTCATCTATTCGTGGAATTGGGTACCTATTTTTCACTGTAGCATGGTTCAAGTCCCTGTAGTCTATACAAAGTCGTAAGGACCCATCCTTCTTCTTTACAAAAATTACTGGTGCAGCCCAAGGTGAAACACTAGGCCTTATTATCCCTAAGTCAAGTAACTCTTTCAACTGCATTTCCAATTCACAAAGTTCTGGCACTATCATCTGATAAGGAGTCTTGGAGATTGGTTCTGCACCAGGTTTTAGCTCAATAGTAAAATCAAGCTCCCTCTCAGGAGGTAACCTTGGTAACTCATTCAGAAAAAAATCCCTAAATTCTAACAGTACCGGGTACTGATCCAATGAGGGTCCTTTCCTTTCGTTCACTGCTTCCACTACATAAAGTCGACACCCTTGTATCAAGAATCACTTAGCCTTCATAGTTGAGATAAAGCGTAATGACACTTTTCTTCGTACACCCTAGATCTCTACTGGCCTTCCTTCCTCATCTACACATAGCACCCTCTTTGTAAAAAAATCTACCAAAGCTCGGTGAGCTACTAACCAATCCATTCCAATGATTAGGTCATACACCCCAAGAGTAGTGACGTATACCTTCAACCTGGTAGTACACACTCCCAGGTCTACTATGCAATTATCAACACTAGGTCCTACCACTTGTTTTCCCCCTGAAGCCATCTCGACTTGTTTAAATTCATCATGCTCATAGGCTGCCAACCCACTCTTTTCTAATGCAGATGGTGAAATGAAACTATCTGTCGCACCAGAATCAAATAAAATCTTAAGATTGATATTATTTAGCATACATGATGACTCCACCATCGTGGATTGATGCTCAACCTGGTGATTATTAACCGCTGCGTAAATCTGGTGGCTACTACTTTATCTTCCCATCAGGGCCTTTCCTTCTCTATGAGCGAATCTTGATTGTAACTCTGGGCAATCACGCTAGTAATGGGGTCCTCCACACCCCCAATAGATAACACGAGATTGAACCTGCGCACTATTATGTGACTGTCTCTGGAATGAGTTCCTTCCCCTAGAAACCTTTCCCCTAGTAGTTGTTCCCTGAGATGGTCGTGGATCTGTTTGCATCGTTGGTGAAGAAAGAGATGTTGCACTCGCTACCATTGAAACCCCTGTAGTTATTGTCCTTGGTGCGACTCTGTTACCATATGGAGGTGGCCTTGAGCCCCCTCTCCTAGGAAATGTCCTAGGGGTCCTCCCCATGAATCCAGGATGATGTGGAAAGGTCGGTCTTGTACCCCTCGTTAAGTTCATGTGTTCCTCCGCATAACGTGCATTTTCCACAGCATCTGCTATCGAAGACGGTTTCCATATCCACACCATAGCTCTTATCTTAGGATTCAATCAATAAATGAAACGCTTTGCCCATCATTGGTAATTATCCATATATGAAACATATTTGACCAATTCCATAAATCTGATATCATATTCTTCTACAGTTTTGTTTCCCTGTACTAAGGCATGAAATGCCCCTACCTGTTGTTCCTCGTAGTATGTTGGCAGATATTTCCTTCAGAACCTCTCCTCAAAAAGTTCCCAAGATATTGTGTCTAGGGTAAGATGCAGTTGTCTTTCCAGGTTGCCCCACCAATTCAAGGTGTTGTCTCTTAACTAAAAAATTGTGATCTTTGCCTTTGCGTTGGATGCATAGTCCCTTAAGGGAAAACACCTTGTCATGCCTTCCAACCATGCTTCCACATGTTCACTGGTTCGACCCCCGAAAAACTCCGGAAGTTTGATCTTCTGCAATTCTTGAGTGATGTCTTCGGGTGGAGGTCCTCCCCCTGAATCCCTTGACACTTCTGTATTACCCGTTCCAGATGGTGGGGGTTCCACCTCGGTCCCTGCTAGTTGTCGCCCCTTTAAAGTTTCATTTATGGACTCCAACGAGCGCAATATGAGAGCTAGTTTGGGTGATGGTGGTGGCGGTGCTGGCAGTGTTGGTGGCACCCGCGATGATGCTCCTCTGCCTTGATTCCCTCGAGTCCTAACCATCCTGTATGATTTAACTTGCATTAACCAAAGTTGTCAGGGTGAGTTCAAGGGCATTTCAAATTAGTGCTACTTTATTTAGAAACAGGATTAGGCGTAATTTTTTCTTTACTTTTATGTAAACAGACATTACTCTCTTTAGGGGATTGGCTAGGTTAGGGTTAAAGAATCTATGCTTGATTTCTTCGCGTAAGAAAACTGTTGTCTCCTCGCCTGGTAGCTATGCTAGCATGGTACCCCACTTGCTAATTCCTCTAACTTAACCTCCTAGCACGCATGAAGCCCCCTTCCGCTTATCTTGGTATAAGTCTGTATACTTTCACTAAAACAATCTAATTAGTCACTTTAATTAGTCACATCCACTTTCCTTGATGCCATTCCTGATCTAGACACAACTAGCATATACCAAACTCCTTTACATTGTCAGTGTGAGGAAAGTAAATCAGAGGAAGTTGTTCCTCCTTCCTTAAGCATGAATTATAAATTTTAATAATTTTAATATAATTAAATATAATTAAAATTTAACTCTAATTATAATTAAATATAATTAATTTAACTCTAATTATAATTATAATACCATTAAAATTAAATACCATTATAATTATAATACCATTAAATATAATTTAACTATAATTTAACT
>ML789216.1:27618-41793 GCA_009831015.1 Picea engelmannii | reverse complement strand
AAATAATTATTGTTTAACTAACATATTAGGACAGTCAGATTATCAAATTAATTATAATTAATAATCCCTATACATCTATTTAAGCAGGGTCGTTACAAACTCTAATAGTTCACTAACAAACCCTAACTATTAGCCCTTACAACGACACCTGTGAAGTAGATGAATTCTCACCTGAAGTAGCAATAGGGAGGTTGAAGGACACAGGTGTCAACAACCAGAGGAAATGCAAGAGGATTATAAAACAACAACACAAAATAGCCCATAGATTCTTAACAATATTATACTTAACTTTGAGAAGTAAGTTATATATTCTTATCTTAAACAGGAAAAATAACAGTGCAATAACAACATAAAAGGTAGTAAAAAAAAAACCATCAAACACATGGAATGACAGGAATTTGTGTGGTTCACCCTCTGCCTAGGGCTATGTCCATGGAATTGTATTTATTGATAGAATATATTAAAGTATATAGTTCTATATACACACTCAGTTGTAGTTCCTTCTCTCTCTCATTTTTATCTCTTAACCCTGCACAACCAGCTACAGAGTTGATCTTTGCACCTAGCTCAAGACCCAAAAATACAAGAATACTCTAAAAAATAACACTTTTACATCTCAACACCACTATTTCCCCCCTCTTCTCAACTCTTCTAGAAATCTATTTATACATTCCATGACTCTTAGAAAAACCTAGACTGAAGCCCAGGTGCCAAAACCCTGAATCCACATTGCCAAAACCCTATGTCCACATAAACCTCATTTTAAGGAATTTGTTGCCCTGTTCCTCCTTATTCTCTGCGAGGCTCTCCAAAGCACCCATTAATGTCTTATTCTTCCTGACTTGTCCATGATTTATCTTCTTTGCTACATTGTCTTCTCTTTCAATGACTTGGTTTCCTTTACTTCATTCCTTCTTTTATGCTTCTTTAACCACTTCGACCCTTCCTCGGATTGTGTGCCTTCCACGTAGTTCATACTTTTTCTTTATTCTTCCTTAATCTTCTCTTTCTTCCTTAATACATGATCAAGGGACAACAAGCCCCCAACATCCACATGTGACTCGTCCTGAGTCATTACAGGTTTGAGCCCTCTATATCACTTCAACTGCAGACTACATGAAGTAGCTTGTGATTTCTTCTTTGTCCCTCCCTATCATGTGAAGACTATATTTTCTGTGTCTGGTACCTAATTTCAACTGCACTTGTTACCTAGACCATTTTCTCTTTTTACTGAGAGCGGCGAGGTAGTTGGTTGTCACAATACTACTTCAATCGGCTCTCATTTACTAAACCATCCTTCCATTCTCCATTAAGAGTCTTCAACTATGCAGATCCACCTTATGTAACATAGACAACCTAAAATTTCCCAAGCCAATGTGTCCTAAACTTTCCTAGATTCTTCATGAGCTTGCTATCATATAAAATTACCAAATCTCATTGTTTAAATTCTTTCTTCTTGATATGTTTGTCTTGGTAAGCCTTTTCTCGTTCTTTTTGCACTTGCTGATGAAATCCTCCAATGAACCTATCTTCCTCTAGTTCCATCAACTACATGAGCCTGTCATGAACAACAATGGTGTCATCCATACCTCTAAATGTTGGAATTCTTAAACTAGGAACAAAATATTCCATAGGTACCACTACTTCCTGGCCATAAAATAACTTGAAGGGAGTCTTCATTGTTAACATTTTGCAGGTAGTTTGATAATCCCATAACACTGCTAGAATTCTCAAATCCCAATCATCTTCGTTAACGCTACAAATCTTAGTCAACGTTGTCTCCAAAATCTTAATGAAATCTTTGACAGTACCATTCTCCTGTGGGTGATATGGTGTGCTCTTCTGATGGTGAACTTCGAACTCCTGAAACAAGGATTCAATAGTTTTGTTAATGAAGTGTGTTCCTTGATCACTCATAAGGATCTTCAGGAATCCAAATCTGGTTATGATATCATCAAAGATGAACCACATAGCTATAGTTTCACTATAGTCTTCAACTGTTCTTGCTTTTTCTCATCTGGTCAAATACTCTGTAGCAGTGATGGTATATCGAGATCCTATGTGTTTTCCTGGTGGGTTGATAGGTCCCACAAAGTCAATAGCCCATTTCTCAAATTCTTGTAAATTTAACTATGGTGATAAAGGCATCTCATCCCTTCTAGAAGGCTTCCCTACTCTTTGACATACATCGCATGCTCTCTAGTATTCATTAGCATCCTTATGTAAAGTGAACCACCAGAGGCCAGGTCTTGGAACCTTTTGCATTCTTGTTTTCCCTTTGTAATGTCCTCTTTCGATGCCTTCATGTGCTTCTACAATAATCAATGGTCTTTCTTAAGATCTCATCTAGTCCCATCTTATATAACTGTGCATCTATAAGTTGAAAATATACAGTGCAGACTACCAACTGTTTCTTCTGAATAATTGTATACTCACGAGGTGCCATTCTTGTGGACAACAATTGGACTATCTCGACGAGGTTATCATCAACTTTCCTGATGGTCAACAACTGTGCATCTGGTAGTGTATCATCCAAATTGTTATGTAAACATCAGTAAACATATTAAAATGTCCTTACAACAAGTAGTGTCTAAACTTCTCCAACGCATATACCATAGAAAATCCTTCTCTTTCAGTGGTAGTATAATTCATTTCATATGTAGAAATCTTCCTGCAAGCAAAGTCTATAGGGTGGTCAATATCTCATGCACCTGGCTGTGCTATAATTGCTCCTAATGCAATGGATGATCCATCGACATTAACATGGAATTCCTTACTCCAATGTGGAAAAACTAAAATATGCACAATGATCATTTTCTTCTTTAAAGTGTTGAAGCTTTGTTGGAATTCCTCTATCCATTGAAACTTACTATCCTTATTTAATAGCTTCTCCATAGGTGTTGTTATCTGTGTGTAACCCTTAAAAAAAATTCTATAGTATCCAGTGTGTCCCAATGCAGTGCACACCTGTCTAACCGAAGTAGGAGGAGGTAGATCAATAATGATAGCAATGTTGGAAGGATCTACCAACAACCCCTTATTACACACAATGTGTCCTAACAACACTCCAAAAGGTGAAAAGAAAATACACTTCTTCAAGTTAAAGAAAATATGGCATTGCCTACGCTTATCCAACATTAATCTCAAACATTCCATATGATCTTTCAGTAGACTAAAACCAGTCCAGTTATCAAAGTATGTCTCCAAAAATGTATGTAAAAATTTCTTAAATGCTTCGACCACCACCCTAGAAAATATGGGTAGATAATTCTTCAAACAAAAAGGAATTAAAATGTATTAAAAAGAACCCCATTATGTTGCAAATGTAGTCTTACGTCTGTCCTCCTTAGCAATTATGATATGGTGATAACCTGAAAATCCATCTATGAATGAATAAACCTCATGTCCTCCTACATTATCTAGAACTTTGTCAATAAAAGGTGTAGGAAATGGATGATGTAAACATGCATCATTCAATTTTCTTAGACCTACACAGATTATGATTTCTCATGTCTTCTTGTCTTGAACCACCATAGGGATGATACATTCAGATTCTTCGATTGGTTCTATAATTCATGCTTCCAAAATTCTATCTAATCCAGCCTTGACTTTATTCTTGTACTTGGTATTTAGTCTGTAAGACCTCTGCTTGACATGCCTTACGTTTTCTTTCAAATGAATATTCATTTCTCCCATGGGCCCTTTAATTCGCTTCATGTGTGTGAACTTGATTGGAAACAAGTCCTCATACTCATCCAATAGTTTTGTAATCTTAACAATAGTAGCATCATCCCAATAGTCTCCAACATTTTCAAACTTAGGTGCTTTCTCTGTTACAATATTATATTTTTTAATTTTAATAGGTTTCCCAACAAAAGGTAATTCAATCCGTAGCCCTTCTATATATTTTTTTCATTTAGTTTATGAAATGTTCACATTCCTAGGGTCATATACTCATCATCATTAATATTATAACAACTCTGTAACCGATGAAGAGGCACAGTCCATTCATCTTCTTCTTCTTCAATAGGGGGGTTAGGTGCCTCCTCAAAGACCTTTTGTCTTACAATTTGTAAATCCTGATATACTGTGGGGTACTAAATTTTAGACGAGAACATAGCTACAAAGTTTTGGATCATACCATACCAATCTATAGTGACTAAGTGATTTTTTTCTTGAAGATACCAATTCATAGGCATACTAAGGTGTTAATGAACTTATGTACCCACTGTTCTTTAGGAATGTTTCTCAAGGCTTCCTCAGAACTTCGCAATTGGTATTTAGGACAACTCTGAACTGTGTATCGAACTTTGCAACCATCAAATTGGTCTGAGAAGAAAACTGTCAACAAGGTGTGACATTGTACCCACTCTACGATGTTCTTGTTGTGTGTTTCCCACCATCTAGCTAGTGTTTCTTTCAAAGTTTCATCTAGTGCCAACAACCTATATTGTACTGGTAGAATTCCTTCAAATTCAAATAGAATTGTCTCTAAATTATTCAAGCCATCAAATGTAGGAAGATAACTTACTTCTATGCCAATCCAACAAACTTCCTTAGTCAATCTGGAACACCTCTGCGTAGAGACTTCATACATTATGTTCTACCAATTTTCCAATGCTTGTTCTGAATACGATGAGAATGCACTTTCACTTCGCCAACTTATATTTTCATCTACTATAGGATTGATATAATTTTTTTTTCTTGTTGTCAGATTATAGATGTTTTCTAGCTCATAGGTGGGGTCTTCTTCTCTTATAGGTTCTGTGTATTTGTGACATTCATCTCAATGAAGAGGTGCAATGACCATAAGGCCATCACCTTTAAATGTCATTCTTCTCTTTTTCAGGTCAATAATACTCAAATTTTCAAAAGCCCAATCAATACCCAACAATGCAGGATATTGACAACTATCATCAACAATATCGATCACTTCGAAGTCTCCAAATGTTCTCACTCTATCGATGTCCACAGGGACATGATCTAGTCTTTCAAAGGGGATCACCACCTGTTGATTATCCGTCCTAGGCCTAATAGGAGAATAAATCAATTTAGGTTTTCCCATCAATTCCCAAGTATGCTTCATCATAAAATTTGCTTCTGATACTAGGTTGAGGACCACACAGTCCATTTCGTAGTCTCCAATCTGAGTACTAAGGAGTATTTCCTTTATTGTCCTCCTTTTTCTAGATACTTGATTCATAGATCTACTCAGTAGAGGATCTACTCTTCCAATTTCATACTGTCTTATCAGGTGTTGTATTTCCAGCACAACTCTTTCATCTTTAATCAAATCATTACAAGTATACAAGAATTCCACAAGCTTGTTTACCTCTTTTCCTGGTCTTGGTGGGGCGTACTGATCAAATTCTCGATTAATTTCATATTCCCTTAATTCTAATTGTGCCCTAGATGAAGAAGCATGTTCACCTACAAATTATCTTCTTTCTTCTTCAAAAGTATGCTTTTCTTTCCTTGGATCAAGCAATGGCACCTTCACTTAAGCTCTTCTTATCCCTAATCCATCTATAGTATTTCCTGGAGTCACCCTATTTTCTCCATTGACAATTCCTCCTCTAGTAATAATAGAGACTCTAGGTTCCTAATCGTGAGGTTCAACTGTTATTTTCTGGACTTGCTAGTTTCCACCTTGTCTTTCTTGAACTTTAGCAAACAATACTGGACAATATTCAATGACAAGGTCAAATGAATTATCGTAGTTGCAAGTAGTACAAGGGTTCTGATAATGCCTTTCCAAATGACTTGGCTGGGCATAGCTATAGTAGATATTCTAACCTCAACCTCAGCCCATGCCTCCTCCTCATCCTCTTCCTATGAACCCACCATGAAGGGTGAAGCTTCCTCTTCCTAGGGAATTGAACTACGTAGCATTCCCTTATAGTTGTAATTCTCCTTGAATTTTATATGCATCCCTTAACCTTTCATGCATGAGGTCATAAGCCCTACAATCCCTCTCATCATGCCCCACAAATTTACAAAATGTACAATAAATATTGGTGGGTGTCTCGACATATTTCTGCATATAATAACATTCAACAGTGAAATGTCTAGTTCTACATATCTCGAACCAATGTAAAGTAGACTTCTTCAAAGGGTTAGGGGCTCCAGAGGCCAAGTATTCACTAAATAAAGGAAAGTTTTCTTTTTCATGGCCCTCTGATTTACATCTAATACACCATATGTCTTCTCTTTTCTCCTTTCCTTTGTCTTTCTTCATGTCTTCAACCTGTAAAGATAAACTAGTTAATTGATTCAACATCTGACTCTGGCCTATACTGGATTATCCTATAGGGGTTGCTTCTAGTTTCGTGGAAATATCTAATTCTTCATCTTGTGAAGCGACCTTCTTTTGCATCAGAGGAACTCTAGTGTGTGGCAAGAGAGTAGCGATGAACCATTCCTTATGATGTTCATCTAGAATCTCAAAACTTAAATGACCTTTCAAGGTCATAAACCTTTGATCAAATTCCAAAACTGGTTTAGTCACCTTCTGCTTCATTTCCTTCAACTCTATAATTCACTGCGACTCTAACTTAGGCTTCTTGAACTCTTAACTCAACATAGTCTTAATGTCATTAAATGCTTTAGGATGTATAGATTCTTTAACAAAATTCATATAACAACTTAGTGCACAGCCCCTCAAAGTAGTACTAAACTGATCTCTATTAACAACTTCATCAGTGAATTTCTTAATGCTCCATACAACTTCACATAAGAACCGGTGTTGGTCAAGATCCTTAGATCCATATCCTCTAAAAATAGGTAACCTAATTCTCTTCCATTGATTTTCCTTGGTTTCTCGACTGAGTTTGTATTAAAATGATTGTGATAGTACTCTACGTTCTCTAATTACTCTCATTACTCTGGTTACTTAATGATCATAAAATAACAGGAGGAGTATAAATACTTACCTCGACAATAGGCGCAGTACTTGAATTTCTTGGTTCATCTCAACGAAGTTCTTCAGTATATGCCCTTGCAAACTATGAATACTCTTTGTCTGATTTCTCTTCTTAATCTACACTGTAGAATCCTACATCTTGTGCTACTAGCCCATAAATCTACTTAAATAGGTTCACAATAGGAATCTTTCTGAATGATCTCCCACTACACATGTGTCCACCCTCTATGTCACTTTCGTTGTCTAAATTCTTGAACATTGACTTTCACATCCAACTGATTATTGTATATTCAGGATATTCCTCTCATCCAAAAGAATCTTAATCATTAACTTCAAAAAATGTAAAAAATTTCCTCTATGTCCCTTGAAGAAATACATCTCTCCTTGAATATATGATTCTACTCTATCAATAGAAAATTCAATGATGTATCCTCCAATAATGTCGCCAACCCAAAGATCCACTACCCTTGACACAGTGTTATCAACTTTCTTAACTTTCTTAATCAACGTCAATGTCCAAACCACGGGTGGTCTAGATCTGATTTCAAACTGAGTGCATTCTATCCTGGCTAACCACTCATACAACTCATGATGAACTCTAGAAAATAAAATCTCGTGCACATCAACAAAGATGTACCTTCCCAACTAGTTTTTTGTACTAATGCTAGGGTTCTTGTTCTGAGCTACGATGAAGTCCCTTTCCTATTCTTCTATTCACTTATGAATTTATGTCTTTGATGGAAACCACCTTGACATTCCCTCAAGAAGATCCTAGTCCCAACAGTAGAACCATTTGTTGGCACAAGGGTAGACCCAGTGTTCAACTCTAATAGTGCACCAATAAACCCTAACTATTGACCCTCACAACAACACCTATGAAGTAGATGAAGTCTCACCTGAAGCAACAATAGGGAGGTTATAGGACACAGGTGTCTACAACAAAAGGAAATGCAAGAGGATGCCAAAACAACAACACAAAATAGCCCAGGTATTGTTAACAATATTATGCTTAACTTTGTGAAGTAAGTTATATATTCTTATCTTAAAGAGAAAGAATAATAGTGCAATAACATCATAAAATGTAGTAAATAACAAAACATTAACCACATGGAACAACAAGATTTTACGTGGTTCACCCTCTCCCTAGGGCTATGTCCACATAACTGTGTTTATTGATAGAATAGATGAAAATATATAGTTCTATATGCGCACTCAGTTGCAGATCCTCTCTCTCTCTCTTCTTTATCTCCTAATCTTGCACACCCAACTACAGAGTTGATCTTCACACCCAACTAAAGACCCAAAAATACAAGAATACTCTAAAACATAACACTTCTGCATCTTAACACCACTATTAACCCCCTCTTCTCAACTCTTCTAGACCTCTATGTATACATTCCATGACTCTTAGAAAACCCTAGATCCACATGGCCAAAAACCTAGGTCGACATAACCCTCTTTTTAAGGACTTCTCTGACTTGTTCCTCCTTCCTTTGTGTGAGGTTCTCCAAAGCACCCATTAATTTCTTCTTCCTTTTGTTGAATTCTCCATGATTTATCTTCTTTACTACGTTGTATTCTCTTTCAACGACTTGTTTTCCTTTACTTCGTTCCTTATTTTATTCTTCTTTAACCACTTCAACCCTTCCTCAGTTTGTGTGCATTCCACGCACTTCATACTTTGTCTTTATTCTTCCTTAATCTTTTCTTTCTTCTTTAATACATGACCAAGGACCAACACTTTTCTCTTCAACTTTATTTACTGATGATGTGGATGTTTCTCTCTCTTCAATGTTCTTATTGAGCTTGATGATTTGAACTTTTAATGTGACACCTTCTTCTTCAATCTTCTCAAACTCTTATTATTTCTTCATCACCTAAATCCTCATCACTTCTTTTGTTCTCTTTTCTTCTTCAAGATAGGTCTTCAAAGTGATTCTTTCTTCTTCAAATCTTCTTTATTCTTGAACAAATTATAATTCAAGATTATATAAATCCTTAGTTCTTTCCCTGAGATGATCTGTCAAAATCTTGTCTCTCTTATATGTTTCATTTCTTTGTGCTACTGTTTTGGCTTCCAAACACTTCTCCTCTTCCATCTGGATTTTGTATGATTCCTCAATTCTTCTAGTTTCTTGGGATTCTTTGGAACTTTCTTGAGAATTCTTCTTGACTAATTTTTCTTCAAGAGACCTTTTTTTCTTCCTTTCTATTATTAGTTCATCTAAAGAACTAATCAATTCTACTTCAAGTTCTACTATGCCTTATTCACAATATTCTTCTTCTGAATCTATGTGACATGATGCACATATTTCTTCTTTTTATATACATGTACCTTCTTTAGCATTCTTTGGGTCTATGAGAAAAATAGATATTATGTAGCTTATCCCAAAGTTCTTTAGGTGATGAACATTTTCCCTCTTTCTCTTTTACTGAATCAGGTAATCCTTCCAAGATAAAATCCATTATTGTTTTGTTTTTGTTTTTGTTTTTCATTTCCTTCTTGGATGCAGTCTATGGAGGTTTCTTTGTGGCGATGTATCATGTAAAAAGTTATTACCAAACATCATATAAATGTTCTTGTAAAAATGTTTTCATCGTGGTACTCGACATTTCATACTTTTGAGCATTCTGACCATTAGACTGTGGTATTCCATTTTCATACAAATTGTTACTCCCCATAATCAACCTTCCAGTGGTTAAATTATTTCCTTAAGGAATGGTATCTAATACCAATTGTTCAACACTCTTCAACCCACACACAACAATAGGAGTATAATCCTTTAGTGATCTCAGTGTTGACAAAGAGGATGCAATCAAAACATTTGTTATACAAGCTATGACCATTATGCAATTGTATGGTGTTATAGCCCTTCCATATCCAACCACATTATGGAATCAGACATGGATATCTCTATTGGCATCCATTTTTATAGTATAAGTATGTAACATACCCGACCACCCAGAGGTTATGCTACATTACCTAAATAGGTTGCAACACACCCAACCACCTGTAGGATAGGCACACTGCAGTCCCAAGACTTAGTTCTCTAATCCAAATTTGAAAACAAATGGCTTGTCAACAATGTTAGAAGCATGCACACAACATGCATAAGACAAGATACATGCCACATCATAAAAGAGATAAACATCGTACCATGCACAACAAATAACCAATAGACAGACACATAAGAATACATATCTCAAAGATAATTAAATACATAGTGGAATGCATTAAATAGAAAACACAGAGAGTGCTTATCTTTGTAAGTATACATTCACTAATTGGTTGTATACCAAGGTTGTTCCTCCAAACCATGGGCGTTGTTGTTCATTTACTCCCAACAACAGGTCACCGCCGAACCATGGCTATGAATCCACAAGGATACGTCCTAGGCCATGCTTAAATACATAGTAGTTGGCTAAGTAGCGCTCAGGTTTCCCAACCTCACAACAATCCTAAATTACATCTCTCTTTCCCCCTTAGCCTGCACAACCCCAATAAATGAACACCTTTCTCTTCCATACAATCCTTGAGGCTATTCCATTTCTCCCCGAGGCTCCAATGCTATTGGTAAGGAAATCTACCTACTGGAAATTCCAAGGACTCTCAGTTGTGGATAGTTCCATCCGAACTTCCATCAATTTCAATCACATAGGCATCCATTCCCTCTAGGAATGACCAGTAAATCATTACAACCATTCAATGATGGATCTCCTCTTCCTTCCATTCATTTCCATTATCAACCCAAAAGCACATGAACCGGCAGTAGCCAGTGAAGGGGAAGAACAACGAGGGGCAAGGGGAAGAAGATGAACCAAGGGAAGAACAATTCCCTTACTTCACCCCAATACACCCTCATGACACCATTCATATCCATGCTCAGACCAAGATCATACGAATGTAGGAAGTGTGAGGCTCCCCAAAAATGAAGAGTGGGAAAAGGTGTATTCAATGAAAGAATAAGAACAATTGGACAAGTGAACCCCCAACCGAACCAAAGAAGGGTTTATATAATTACTTGGAAATCAAGAACCACATGGCCTCCCCCAACAAGCTCATGTAACCCCCAATTTTCTCCATAAAATCAATTATGGGTAAATAAAATAATAATAACAAGAAGTAGCCCCTCAAGATCCCTCTCTCGTGGAATCATAGCCCCCTATCTCTTTTTTCCTTGTCGGTCTTACATCTAGCGGTGTATTTTATTAATGTATAGGAAGTGTTACATTTCCTAGGCGCTCTGGCCCCTTTTCAACTTTACTGTCTCACCTGCCTAAGTCATATTTACATAGTACATTATAATTTATAAGGGTTAGAACTGGGATGTTACATCCCCCTCCCCTTATTTGGAACTACCCTCAGTGCACAATACTATTCCAATGTTATTAACATTAGAATGCCAGGCCCGATGTCCTTAATCCACATAGGCAATCCAACCCAATCTTATATACATAGGCACTCTGGCCTAAAACATGTATGCATAGGCATTCTAACCCAAAACATGTATGATGATATTCATAATTTATATTTCTGGCAGTAGTTCCAACCAACAAGCTCTCCTTCCCTCTCATCCCTACACAACCCAAAGAAATGAACCCCTTTCTCTACCATGTAGTCCCTTAGGTTGTTCCACTTCTCCCCGGCTTCAGTACACTTGTCCAAGACGTTTCATAATTGTGGGTTCCAAAAATCCTATTGTAGCAAGTCCATTGGACTTTAGTTGCTCCAAAATCACCTTCTTTCCTATCATAGTCTGGTATTTTTCTAGATCTTCTACATTCATTGTTTTCCTACAATATTTCAAATTAACTAGCATGTCAGTTCCAAATTTGTGCATAAAATTCTCATTCTTTCTCATATTATAAGAGTAGTTTTTCATAATCCAATACAATAATTATCTATGTGGTTCATGGGTCTACATCCATATGGTTGTCTCGTTAACTTGGCTCACTATTTTCCTTGATGTACCCATTGTGTGCATGATCCCAATCGATGGTTTAAGAAAACTATCAAGGTCTCCTCTTCCTTGCATTCACTCACCCTCCAAGCCCAAGCATCCCCTTCTTTTCTATACAGTCCCTCGGGTGATCCATCTTTCTTTGCCAAGGTTTTATCGCACAAGAAGAACTACCCATAATGTGCATGATCCCAATAGTTTACATGAAGTATCATGGTCTCCTCCTCCTTGCGGTCACTCACCCTCCAAACCCAGGCTCAAGCATCCCCCTTTGTTGCTATACAGTCCCTCGGGTGATCCATCTTGCCTTGCTAATGTTTTCTCGCACAGGAAGAACTCAGAGACTCTATCGAGTCTTACAGTCGAGGTGTCCCTCAGACTTTCTTGCTGAGGTGTCCCTTCGGCATTGTGTTACCTCAACACATGTAATGACCCTTAATTATTAAGATGATTCATTTAAGTATAATTAACTCTTTAATCAAAATGGTTAATGATTAATTTGGTTATTAATTAATTAACTAATTAATAAAGTATTAAATTAATAAGGGAGAATAAAATAAAACATTTAATCAAGTTACGTATTCATGAAGGGATCACATAAGGATCCCGAGGAGATAAGAGGATTAATGAATGGATAAGGAGTAATAAAGAGTTAGGTGGGAGCCAATGTAAGGGCGGTGAAGAAGGAATAAGGGAAGTGGAGAAGGATTATGGGGGATTCATTTCGACGAGAGGAGGAAGATCTTGGAGGATTGGAGAGAGTGAAATCTACAGTGGAATTTACAGTGCACCGGGGGGCTGCAGAGGTTTTGGGCTTGGAGGGCTAGGACATCCATTGATGTCCTAGGGCTAGGTGCTACCAGTCGGCATGGAGGTTGGTTTTGGGGTGTCCTAAGGAGCAACATCAAGTTCAAGCTAAGGAAGCAAGCGGTAGCATCAGGTTCAGGTTAGAGTTATGAATCTTTTGAATTAAATTGAATTAAATTGTTAGTAAATTTTATTTAGTGAAATATTAGATTGAATTTTCTAGATTAAGTAATTTTTTAAATTTTACAGTAGCGTTGAAAATTAATGGTTGCTTAAATTAATGTAGAGCCATTACAACACAACATATTATAGGCTATCAGGGCTTACCACGGGGTCCTCATGGCTCAGCAGTAGCCTTCTGCATGCTTTCCATCTTGCATATCCAACATATAATCTGTATTATACACATACATTCATCATGAGATATCAGTATAACCATTTCAAACATAAATGTTAAATCTGTTTTATATAGGAAAAATAAAATTTTCCAAGGATGATCTTTTTTCTCATAATGGTTGGCTCTGTAGTTGTAGACATTATTCTCCCTTATGGTCTTACATCCATGCCATACCCAAGACCATTCTACCTACAATTTATTGAATTTACATTCAACCAAAACAATTCGTCAGTAATTATCAAATCATAATTCCCAAAATTGTTTTATATAGGAAAAATAAAACTTCTAGACATGAGCTTCTGCTCATAATAGTTTGACTCTTGCAGCCATAGGAATTGGTATTCTTTATGGTCTTATAACACTGCCATATCCCATACCCCTTTCCTCCTACAATTTCAACATTCCTCACACAAACAAATTGTCAATATCTCATGTACAAGATATATATTTTCATGGAAATGATTCAAAACAAAGTCACAAAGTGCTCTCAGAATTGTCTACAACTATAATTCAATTACTTCTATTAATCCAACTATCAATTGGATTGAACTCATAATTACATACACATGTATTATCAGTCACACAAACTTTTCATAATTCCATGGTTAATAAGATAACAATCAATGTGCCAATACCCATGGTCACATATACACAATGCATCCATGCATTGAGTACATAATACCACATAACTATGTCATGTATTCCACCATGATGAGTTGGAATGTCTGGCCAACAATTCAAACCATCATCCACACACTTCCTACTACTTACCTAACTATTTGGTTACCTTCCTTTTCCACCCAAACACAACACCAAGAATATAATCCTTAAGTGTTCTTCAGTGTTGGCAAAGAGGTTGCAATCCAAACATCAGATATATGGTATATACCATCGAGCACTCACATAGCACTATAGCCCTTCCATATCCAACCATATTATGGTCTCACACATGACTAGCTCTATGGATATTCATTGTTATATAAGGAGTAGGTCTCTTGAATTAACCTGGTTATGCTCCCATAACCAATCATAACATAATATGCAACTGACATTTTATCTAAGTGCATTCTAGCATCAACAACACTTAC
>ML789216.1:0-27568 GCA_009831015.1 Picea engelmannii | reverse complement strand
ATGGATATTCATTGTTATATAAGGAGTAGGTCTCTTGAATTAACCTGGTTATGCTCCCATAACCAATCATAACATAATATGCAACTGACATTTTATCTAAGTGCATTCTAGCATCAACAACACTTACACACTCTATGCCTTCAGCTATTACATATAAATTTAAATACTAAAAATTAATTGAGGGAATCCTTACCTCGATCCCCTTCAACATGTATGCATCAACAAAAACTAAATGCATACATGCCTCATTGTTACCAACCTACTTGTTGTTGTCTAACCAACTGATATTTGTAGAATGTTACAGACTTCCCCCTTCATTATTTTGATCACCATATCTACCATCCTGATGGCTCTTCACCTTGATGGAAATTATAAGCAACAACAACATCCACATATTTAACCCTATTGTATCATTTTTCCTGAATACATAATCCATCATTTATTCATACTCAAACATTATTTCATAATAACAGACTATTCTAAGTTCATCAACATGTTATATACATATCCAAGCATGTACATATTCAAAATTACACATCTATATGCACCAAGCACTTACTGTCAGCATGCCTACTAATGCATATGCAATTTAACTTCATTGTATGATTCATGCGCTCTAGTGCATTTATGTTTCAATTCACTTATTTATTTATCTATTTCTGTTGTATTTAGTTGTCCTTGAATTCCTTTAGATCCTTGATGCCTTGTGTGCTCCCATTCTTCTCATCTACACTATGGTTCACTGGGTCTGAACACTTTTCTATCCACGTTCCACCTGGTGATTCTTTCCCACTTAGTACCCCATTCCCCAATGGGAATCCATTTTCATTCAGTGCCACTTTTGAAGTGAGAGAAAATTCCAATTCTTCTGCGTTGGCATCTTGCTTCCACTATGAAATCTGATATCAGAAGTGGATTTCTTTCACATTTAATATTTTAGACAGTAGATAAGTCATGTATAACAAATCCTTCCCTGGAACTCCTATGATTGAAACATATAGATTATTCACACACCACCTCTTAAGATCTTTGTTTCCTTCCACATCAATCTTGCAACTATCTACACATCTCTACTTTCAAGGATATGGAGTCTTACTTTTCCTTTCTATACCCATTAATGACATTATTCACCTTCTAGATTCATGTCCCATGGGAGGATTATGTAATGATCCCAAGCCAAATTTTTCGCTTGGAATCACAAACTACCACTGATTTGTTGATGTGCATGTGTTTATTGAGTTATCCAGTTATTAAGTACATTCATACAAGATTCATCCAAAACATGAAGATCACAATACATCCTAGATATAGAAGCACCAGCAAAGATCTGACCTTTATTATGAGCAATATGGAATCAATACAATAGATAGCTGATCTGGAATAATCCACAGATGGTTGAACAGATAATAGATACAAGCTGCTACAAAATGCTATATCGATACAAAACAAGCCTCCAAAGACTGAATAAGAAATGAGGACCAACACAAGTGGATATGAATGCCAAACCCTCTAGCTGAAGAATGCTACACCCCAATAGAAGGTTGAAACCCTCACTGAATCGACTCTATTCAAAGAAGGCTCCAAATGAGTCCAAACGCAGCCAGATGATAGATTGGGGTGGTAGGATCACCCTCCTGCAATCCCAGGATGAATTTCCAAGGAAAAACCCTCCAAACTCTGAATCTTCTGCTAAGGTTGTGCCCTCCTGAATGCCTAGAACCCTAGGAAATTTGGCCCTAATGAGAAAATCCTCCAAATGCTCTAAAACTCCCTAGGAATGTAGATCGGGCTACGGGAACCTCGTAGGAGAAGTTTTAGACTCATATTGTAGGTGAAGCTCCCTATATATGATATTTACTGAAACACACGATGCCCCTTTTGCCTCCAAGACATCCCAATCTGAATCTAAATATCTAATGGTTATAACTCCCCAAGAAAACCCTCAAAATCATGGTGGTGCCCCTGCAAATAAAACCCAAGTGTTGGAATGGCCACAGGATCCCCTGATAAGATGGATCAAACCCTTCTCTTGGTGATGGTGCGCCCTTGCTAAAAACAAAAGAATAGTATGAACCTGCTACCTTCTGAAGCGCTAGATGGAAATCTGCTGAGAATAGAATGGTGTGGAGGAGTCTTTCATCCTCGAGACCAAGCTATGGAACAAGGTGAGTGGGTATTTCACCACTAAGTTGCTCACAAGGGTTTGTACAACAATACCCCCAAACTGAATGCTCAAGAGCAATAACAAGCAATATACCAAATCCAAAATGACTAATGGGTGCGCCCCAGTCTCTTACTTATACTTTTACTTCTAATTCTCTATTGAGTTAGGTTAACTCCGAGGGTTAGCTTCTATTCTTCTGTTGAGTTATCTTTTACTCCTTTTATCCTTTTTCTTCCTTAATTCAACTTAAAAAGATATCTTAGTTTAGTTGAATTTCCCCCTCAATGTGAGACTATGACCTAGTGGGGGTGCCCAGGCCACTTAGTCTCCTCATCACCTCTCTATCAAGAGGTGGGGGACATTACAACTCCCTTGCTTGAAATTGCTTGTCCTCAAGAAATTCCAAACCTTCTTCTCTTACCACCTGCTCCTTTTCCCAAGTGGCATCCTCAATGGGTAAATCCTTCCATTTGATCGGGTATTCTTTGATGCTTTAGTTTCTGAGACTTTTCTCTTGGACCTCTAATATTTCCTTTCGAATCAAAACAAGTTTTCCTTCCTCATCCAGGGGAGGTATTACATCAATGGGTCTGATGTATTGGCTGAGGGATTTCTTAAGGTAGGAAACATGGAAGACATTTTGTATTTTGCTACCCGGTGGAAGCTCCAACTCATAAGCTACAAACCCTATCTTCCTACTAACTTTGTAGGGTCCAAAGAAATGTGGTTGTAGTTTATCCACTCCACTCCTTTTTATGTATGCCTGCCTGTATGGTTGGATTCTTAAGTAAAACAGGTCACCAACCTCAAAAGTACGATCAAATCTATGCTTGTCTGCTTGGACCTTTTGCTGGTTCTATTTTCTCTATAGATGATCCTTCAGTTCCCTGATGATGTCTTAGATTTGTTGTATCCAATCCTATACCATAGGTGCCCTGTTGTCATCAAAAGAAATCTCCCCAAAATATAGAGGATCATATCCGTACAAGGCCCTGAATGGTGACATGCCTATGGACGTATGTTGGGTGGCATTGTAGCAGTACTCTCCCAAGTGCAACCATCTAGCCCATGCTTTTTGTTGTCCTGCCACATAATTTATGAGGTAACCTTCCACCCACTTGTTGATGGATTTTGTCTGTTTGTCTATCTGAGGGTGATAACTGGTGCTATGGGTTAAGGCCGTACCAACCAACGTAAATAATTCCTGCCATAATGTACTCATGAACCTTCTATCCCTGTCACTAACAATGGTCTTGGGTAGGCTGTGCAACCTAAAGATTTCCATGAAAAAAGTTCAGCCACCTGTGCTGAACTAAAGTCAATGGATATGGCGAAGAAATGTGTGAACTTTTTCAACCTGTCCACTACTGCAAATATGCAATCCTTCCCTTGTGTCTTTGGCAGCCCGGTGATGAAATCCATGGATATGCTCTCCCATTTGTGCTCTGGAATGGGTAGGGGTTGTAGTAATCCTATTGGGTGTGTGTGCTCATCTTTGTTCTCTTGACATGTAGTACACTCCTTGACATGCTTAATCACATCCTCCTTGAGGCCCCTCCATGAGAACACCTCTCTCACCTGCATGTACATCTTATTGATTCCTTGATGACCTTCCATTGGTGAGTCATGGTATGCCTGTAATATCTTAGCCTTGAAGGCTGATTCAAGAATCAAAAAGATATGGTCCTTATAGTAGATGAGATCATTCATAACCTTGAAATTATGATCTTGTATCTCCCCATCCAATAACTAGCATGCGAATTGATCTTTAATATACTCCATCACCAAATGATCTTTCTAGTCAATTGATACCCCGATCATAGAAAAGATGGATGGCCTCCTGGATAACGCATCTACCACCACGTTGTTCTTCCTTTTGACAAATTCAATGTCAAAGTCATAGGCATGTATTCTACTTACCCATTTATGCTGCCTCTCATTCAAATCCTTCTACTCTGACAGATATTTGAGACTGTTATGGTCTGACTTGACCACAAACCGGGCACCAACCAAGTATTGTCAGAATTTAGCTAGTGCATGCATGATAGCTAACATTTATTTGTCATAAATTGTGTAGAGTAGCTCAGGACCCCTGAGTTTCCGACTTTCATAGGAAAGAGGGTGCCTCTTTTGCATAAGTACGACCCCTATTCCTTCCTCGGATGCATCATACTCCAAGGTAAAAGGGAGACTGAAATCTGGAAGGGCTAAGACTGGGCACGTACTCATCACTTCCTTCATCTTTTCCATCATTTTTTGAGCTTCCTCATCCCATTTGAAGGCTCCCTTCTTGGTCAAATCGGTCAAAGGTGAAAACAACTGAGAAAATCCTTTGTCAAACTTCCTGTAATAAGTGCACATACCCAGGAACCTCCTTAATTCTGTGAGTGTTTTAGGAGTAGGCCATTCCATGATGGCTTGCATTTTCTCTTGGTGTACTTGTACCCCCTTTTCCCTGATGATGTGTCCTAAATAGAGGACCTCTGTCATTCCAAACTCACATTTGGACTCCTTAGCATACAGTGACTGTTCCTCCATGATTGAAAAAATCTGATCTACATGCCTGAGATGTTCCTCCCATGTCTTGTTGTAAATAAGAAAATCATCAAAAAATACCAACAGGTACTTCCTCAGTTGCTTGTTGAACACATGGTCCATACATGATTGGAATGTAGTAGGGGCATTGGTCAAGCCAAAGGGCATCCCCAAAAACTCATAATGGCCATAGTGACATCTAAAATTTGTTTTTGAGATGTCTTCCTCCCTGATCTTGACCTGATGATCACTAGAGCGAAGATCAATCTTAGTGAAGTAGATGGCCCCATGTAATTTGTCCAATAGTTCATCAATCCTTGGTATTGGGTATTTTTTTTTTATAGTCTTTTTTCTCAAAGCCCTGAAGTCAATGCACATCCTCATAGTGCCATCTTTCTTCTTCACAAGCACTACTAACGAAGAAAAAGGGCTATTGTTGGGCCTAATGTGCCCCATGTCCAGAATTTCCTTGATGTCCTTCTCTATATCATCTTTGTACTTATTGGGATGTCCATATTGTGTGTTGATAACTAGTTTGGCCCCTTCCTCTAGCTCAATAATGTGCTCAAACCCCCTATCCAGTGGTACCCCTGGAGGAATAGGTCCAAACACCTTGTGGTGCCTGTCAATGATTTCTTTGATCTCTGGGGTGTAATGAACCTTTCCCTGTTCATCCATATGTGTCATCACCCTACATTCTACTACGTATAGTATCTCATATCTCTAGAATATGGCCTCAATCCTCTTGGCCATGACTACCTTTGCAACATTCCCTGTCATGCCCCGAAGTAATACCTTTCTTCCACCCTCCTCTGTGAATGACATTTCCATAGTTTTGTGGTTGGTGGTGATAGGCCCCAATGTGTTGAGCCACTGAACCCCTAGTATGATGTTGGTATCCAGAAGGTCCATGACATAGATGTCCTATGTCAGCTCATGTCTACCCAAGGTAAGCTTCATGCCTAGAATGTATCTGTCGCAGGGCATAATGCCTCCACCTGCTACCTCCACCTTGAATCCTTCAAATTCTACTATGGGTATGTGCCTCCTTTTCAATAATGGAAAATCAATGAAGTTGTGGGAGGCTCCTCCATCAATCAAAATCGAGACCCTCTACCCCTACAAGACCTCCTTCATTCGAAAGGTGTTATACTTTGGCACTCCGCTGATAGATACCAAGGTGGCCATGTTGTTCTATCCTGTGATCTTCTCCTCTTCTATCTTAATGGTATTGGCCTCCATATTATGTATCTGTCCGATCTCTTCTTCCTCCTCATTGTCTGAGGTGACCTCAATGTAATGCACTTGACCACGACCCATGCATTTGTGTGTTGGGTTCCATGGTTATTTGCACGTGGAGAAAAGTTGCTTCCTTCTCAATTCCCTCCTAGTGTTTTCATCCACTCTGCCACGACCCTTGTCAAAAACCCTTGGTTCACATCCTCCTGAGTTCACTAGAGGCCTTTGGTCTCTTCCACCATTGTTGAGAGGTGGTCTGGGTATGAATTTAGGTTTAGCAACTAGACCCACATCCCTAGTCTTCCAAATGGCCTCCTATAGGTTGGTAGGATTGAAGGCCTTTACCCAGCCCTTCAAGGGTTCCATCAACCCTTATGTGAAAAACATCATGAGCCTGTTTGGGGACATATCTTGCACCATCACTGCCAACCTATGGAATTCATCAATATATGCCTCATCCGTACCTGTTTTCTTGAGTTGGGTGAGCTCCTAGAAATGTAGCTCAGGATCTCCTTGATCAAATATATCAATGAGTCTCTGAGTGAATTTTTTATAGGACACAATCTGATTGTGGCCGAGTGTGGTGAGTTTGTAATACCACCAGTCATGAGCCTTGCCATCCAAGTACATAGTGGAAAACTGGATGGCCTCCATTTCCAGCATGGGGTTGAGCTACAAGTAGGTGTCTGTTGGTCACTATAATTGCTTAATTAATTCAAAAAATCAAGTGCTACATAAATTGTCAACCCAGGTAAGTCTGTTTATTTCAAAGATAACCATGCACTATATATGATCAATTCCAAAAGCAACTTAGAGTTGTAGTAAAGGAAACTATATTAATCACACTTGCCTTGAATGAACTGAAGTTCTGACTTGAATTACAGGAAAGCAACCTACCTATTGCAGATCTTTAAATATTAATCTAAAGAATCCTGGATTATATTCAAATAACAACTACAACAGGAAAGAACAATTATTCTGTAACCAGAGAACATGACCCTTATTCCCAAGCAGGAACTCCAGCACCTTGTTTCTAATTAACACACTTTCATGAAAACATTAATGCGTAGAAGGCTAACTCTATCTAACAGAGAACAAGATCCTCTAATTCCTTCCTTTCTAAGCAGGAACCCTTAGCCCAATTTCTGATTAGAACACTTGCAAAAATAACAGAAATCTACAGAGAACAGGACCCTCTAATCCCTTTCATTAAGCAAGGACCCTTAACCCAGTCTCTGACTAGCACACTTGCAGAAATAATTGAAATCTACATAGAACAGGACCTTCTAATCCCTTCCTTTAAGCAGGGACCCTTAACCTAGTCTCTGACTAGCAAACCTCATAAAATCATCACACAATATTACTAATGAAAATAATTATGAACTTCGTGAAAATAATGTAACATTCAATAAACTAAAGTTCTTAACAAGACATAGTTCAGTAGTGTTTCAGCAAAGCAGAATTCATTAAAAGTAGTTTTTCAGCAAGACAAAAGTTAATCAAGACATAAACATAAATTACACTAACACACTATAAAACTAACGGGTGAATCTTGTGAAGAAGGTGGGCCCTCCCTTCTCACAAGATTCCCCTAAGATGAAAAGGGCTAGAGAAGGATGCTCAAAATAGTATTTTATTCATCTATCAATGGATCAAATTACAATCTAAATGAAGTATGTCCCTCTCTCTAAAGCTTTCTTAATACATAAAAATTGAGATCCTCCGGATGATGATTTCCTCTTATTTAAAGAGGGAACCCCTCTGATACAATTGATCAAAAATTACAATGTGTATCTGAGTCCTATTCTTAGTCAGATCAACTTTCTAAACCAGAATAGGATGTCCTAGTCTCACGCAACAGAATGCTATTACAAGTGCTGAATGAGGTGTTGCTGTTACGGCTGGAGTAACAGTTCCTTCTCGTTGCTGCTGATGTTGTTTGAGGATCACAAATCACAAGCTATTTCAGCCATGGGAATTTCACTCTTGACGGTGTCAGCATTCTCATGTAGGAGTGATGGTTGGTGCTTTAGAGTTGTTATTGACCACTGACTGTGTAACGGATTCCTTTGTGTTTCAGCATCGTTGGTCCTGGACAACTTCCTCTGTGTTTCAGCATCTGTGGCTCTGGGCTGTGTAACAGCTTTGTGTTTCAGCATATGCGACCCTGGACTGTGTAACAACTCTGTGTTTTAGCATCTGTGACCCTGGGCTGTGTAACAGCTCTGTGTTTCAGGATCTGCGACCCTAGATTGTGTAACACCTTCTGTGTTTCAGCAACAGGCCTCAAATGCTAATCTGCAGTTTGAACTATTTCAGCACCTATACATTTTTAGTCAATGGTTAAGTACGAGAGTGATGTAAAATATTATGAAAAACAGATTAAACATATAGTAATGAGAAGGGACGTTGTATACCTTTGGAGTGATCAGATAAAGTGATAGTATGAGTTTAAATATGGGTGATCAAGAGTGTAATAGTGGCAAAAAGTATAGGCAAAAAGGTACATTGTGTGGTCCTAACATCCCTCCCAACTCAAGGTGTTGCGTGTCCTCAGGCAACTCACTCTGAATCAGAGTCTGGATACCGACTCTGAGCATGTAAGTTACTCAAGCAGTAACTGTGGGAGGTACTATCCGTTGGTGCTCTGAACCCTTGGACCTACTGTAATCTTTGCCATGCTGCTATTTCTATCTTCTTAGGTAGCTTGTAACTGATTTGATACCTTTCTATTGGCAACCAGAGGATAGAAAAATAGAACCGGTACCCTATCTAGTTTTCAGCACATTGCTGAACACACTGGATGTAGTTAGGTACCCTAGAAATTGCTACCTCAAGGTTGGTAGGGATAAAAGGATTGTGTTCTTGTCTCTTCTTAGTGGATTGCTTCCAAAACAGGTTATTTTCCTGGAGGGAAGGAATCTCTATGGATCTAATGATGTGTTGACAATCCTGGAGCACTGCTGATTGTAGCTGTTGAACATGTTCAGTCACCCCTGATTGTTTTAAGAACTCATAATATTATATGAAAAAGGTGTCTTCCTTCTGTGGTTCTGTTCTTATACAGAGGAGGTGATTATCTTCATTGTGCTTGGCACTCAAAAAGTCATCTTGCCACAAAATCGGATTGTGGAGAAAGGAAGTGAACGCTCAAATTTGGATGTCCCCAACAAGGGGATTAAGGTTTAGCAGCCTATTCTCAGGAATGACCTTGTTATGAAAGTATGCCTCACAAAGGAGGTGTTGATCTCTAGTAGAGGCCGCTACAAAAGTTTTGACAAAATCTTCTCGTTGTAGTATTGCATGGGGTTTACCTTCTATAATTGATTTGATCTGAAACCATGTGAGTCGCTCCATAAGGAATAAGGAGTAGTTGCAAGATGGATTTCTTGTGCCCAATAAATTTGTACCAAATCAAATACCAGGGCCAATCTGCTTTTCAATTCTTTGTTCTGCTTCTTAAGGTCACAAGCTTCCTGGCGTGTCTGTTCTAATGCTTCCCAATTTGAGTGAGTATGATTTATCCAGATTTGTCTGTGCACTTGCAGGTTTTTGGCCTGTGTTTCAACATACTCTTTCTTCCATTTTTGTATTACTGCCTGCTCATCCCATAGCTGAGTCTGTGTTTCAGCATTGTAAGTAGTGAGATGAGGTAAGGTCTGAGTAGATTGTTCCATAAAAGTGGAGATATTAATCTGGCAAGGAGGTGTAAATTCATCCATAGGCATTGTATGTACAACTTTGTTGACACAGGTAGGGGCTTCTTTTGTTTCAATGGAGGGCTAAGTCTTGAGCTTGGGAGAACCTGGTGGTTATTGTGTTTCAGCAGGTTCTTCCTTGACTACAAAAGGTGAAGGAGTAGGGGGTGATCCTGTCACTGGGACTTGAATTACCTTATAGCTTGCTTGATAGTAGATATCCCCACATTGACAATACATATATTCTTTACACAAGCTCTCTATGGTCCCTTCTGGTAAGGATGTTGTACGAGCTAAGGTATACAAATTTAGTTCCCTTTCATATGATTCCTTTGACCTGGCTAATTCTTCCTTATATGCTTCCAGTTCAGACTTTAAAAACTCGTTTTCCTACAAGACAGAGGCAATTGTTGGTTCAAGTTGAGGGATGACTGGTTCTTGTGTGGCAGTCACGGCCTTACTAGTTGGTTATTGTGGAGCAGCTGTAGGAATCGTAGTTGATTCTTGTGTATCAGCTTCTTGATGTAAGAAAAGTAATGTTGCAGTACCTTGGACCTCTAATTCCTGTATCTCAATTTCAATATTAGCAGTTGGTTCTGGTGTTTCAACCGTAGCTGGTTCTTGTGTGGCAGCTATGGCTGGTTCTTGTGTTTCAGCTACTTTATTTGAGGAGAGTAGTGTTGCAGCACCCTGGGCCTCTGATTCCTGTATCTCAATTTCAATATCAGCAGCTAGTTCTTGTGTTTCAACCGTAGTTGTTTCTTGTGTAGTATCTATGGCCGGTTCTTGTGTTTCAGCCACTGAATGGGTAGTTGGTTCTTGTGTCTCAATTTCAATATCAGCAGCTGGTTCTTGTGTATCAGTCGTAGCTATTTCTTGTGTAGCAGCTATGGCTGGTTCTTATGTTTCAGCCACTGAATGGGTAGTTGGTTCTTGTGTTTCAGCTACAGAATGGGTAGCTGGTTTTTGTGTTTCAGCTACTTTATTTGAGACAGATGATGTCGCAGCACCCTGGGCATCTGGTTCTTGTGTTTCAGTGCCCGTGGGTGGAATAGGCAAAGATCCCGGGATTTGGGAGGTTGGAGGTGTATGGGGTATCAGTTGAATAGGTGGGCGGTCTAGGGTAGTGGTAATAATAAGTGGCCTTGTTGAGGCCCTTGTTCGCTTTTTTCGTAAGAAGGATGGAAAGAGGGGGATTTGTTTTCGTTTTCGTGAGTATCTTTCCTCAATGATGGGGTAAGGGGAAATATCTGGCTCAGAGTCATCACTAAGAATATGAAGGGCGGGAGTGGATGATTCTGGTAAGGTATGAGGTGGGATTGGTATAGTAGGGGAATTGATTGGACTAATTGGTTCTGTGGGTGGGCTATTGGGTACTTTTGGGGAGTTTGGGGGGTTTTGCGATTGCTGCTCTTGGGGGTTTTCAGGAATTTTGGCAGTTGCTTGGCAGTTTATGGGCGGGTTATTTAGTGGAGGGTTTTGTTGAGAAAAACCCCTTTGGATGAGAAATTGGACAAGACAATGGTGGGTGAGTGAAAGGGTGGGATCTTTAGCCTTTAATGCAGTAGTGTGCCATATTTTTCAGACAACCCAGCAAATAATAAGGAATATTGACCCATCTATTATGCCTTAAATGAGATAGCAGAAGAAAGTCGTGTTGATAAACTACCTGGTATCGGCCCTCGCAGTTCAGGTAATGTTTGATGAATCTTGTAACTTTTGGCCATGGGGGTGGCAATGAGCTTAGTTGACCAACCCTACCTTTAAATTCAATTCGTTCTTCTGGCAAGAAGAAGTTCTGCTGAGCATTTCGAATGATATGTTTACGACTGAACATGCGAGTGTCGTCTATAGGGAGACCTGAGACCTGTGCTATATATTCTTATGTTACTGAAACTCATACCCCTTCGATGACAGAATGGTCCTCCTGAAGGTTTTGGGTGAATTGCAGGACCTGTTGTTCATTATACCCCTGAAGTCTCTAAAAGTAATTGAGCCATCCTACCTGTTGAAAGATTTGATAAGCTACTAGATAATGTTCTAACAACGTTGTGGTGGCGGGCTCGTTCTGTATGACAGAGCCTCCCATAGCTACTAGCTTGGTAAAATATAGTGTCAAAGAGTTTGAGTATCAGCTTCTGCACAGAGTGAGTTTTCTGAGTGACGTTATGCAAAAATGGTGGTCAAATGCGCGAAAGGGTGGTGAAATAGGGATGGCAGCGGTGAATTTGTGTGAAATGATAGTATCAAAGATTTGATGTGTCCTCCCCTCCTGTTAGGTGTAGCTAATAATGATTTCACTTGAGTGGTCATAATGATTTAGAATCTTCTCATTAACTATAGCCTAACTAAATTACATAAAATTTACATACCTCACCTTACCTTTTGATTCATTCTGCAAACAAAATATCATGCCTATCCATGGTAGTCCTGCAGTGGTCGTGGCAGAGACTTTTGATCTAATAGATGAATTGTGTCGAGGGTTTGCTGAGTAGAAGGACGAACTATAGTATGAGGGCGTAAAAGCTTGCTGACAGATGATGTTGAAAAAATGGTGTTTTAGCAACAGAAAAGAACGAAACAATTGTTGGACGGTGTTGTTTCGGTGATGAAAAAAAATGTGAATAACTACTGAACAATGGTGTTTCAGCAACCAGAAAAATGAGACGAAACAATTGTTGGATGGTGTTGTTTCATCGATGAATAAAGTGAGGAATTGTCGGACTGTAGTGTTTTGGCAATAGGGAGAACAAAAAGTGTTCAACAGTGGTGTTTCAACATCGAAAGAAAGTCAAAAGTGTTGAACAGTGGTGTTTCAGCATCGGGAAAAATGATGAAGAGTTGCTGACAATGGTGTTTCAGCAACATAAAAGAAAAGGAGAAACAATTGCTGGACGGTGTTGTTTCGTCGATGGAGAATGGTGAGGAAATGGGAAAAAGTGGTAAAAGGTTGCTGAACAGGGATGGGGGGATGGGCGTGCATTTGATGGTAGCGGTGTTTCAGTAATGAAGGAAAGGGAACAAATTGCTGGCAGTGGTGTTTCAGCAACAGAGGAAAGTAAAAAGGTGTTGAACGGTGGTGTTTCAGCATCGGAGGAAGCTTGTCTCCTTGAAGTAGGATCGTCCTTTCCGAGTGGCCTGTGCTTCAATCCGAAATCTACAGAAATCGATTGTAACATGGTATTTCTTGACAGGGATTATTAATAAATAAAATCTAATCTAATCTAATACTAAAGAAATTAACTTAAAAGAATTAATTGCAATTAGGGGTAGAGACCCCCTCTACGAAGAGGAAATGGGCGTCTGCCATGCATGTAGCCTTAAAATCTTCTTTAGAAATAAGGCGCTGGTACAGATGGAGACGATGACAATTTACAAGTAACGGAGTTTTGGAGTCATCGATTGTGAGGAACCTTACTATTCCATTAGGGAAAATAGTGTCTACTTCGTAAGGTCCAAGCCATCTTGTACGCAGTTTCCCTTGAAATTCATTGAATCGGGAATCATACAGTAGGGCCCAATTACCTTTTTGGAAATGCCTGTTCTTGATATTTTTTTCATGCCATTTTGATCTTTGTTGTTGAATTATGGTTGTCTGCCGAATGGCATCTAATCTTTTCTCCTCCAATTCATTAAGCTGTTGCAGCCTAGTTGTCTGTGCATCGGTCAAATCAAGGTTGACAGCTAAAGTAGTCCTTAAGTTTTTTATCTCAAATTCCACTGGAAAGACAACACTCTTTCCATAGACTAATTCATAGGGAGAGAATCCTGTAGTATTTCTCTAGGTAGTTTTGTAGGCCCATAATGCTTCCGGGAGTCTGTAGGAGCAATCCTTTCTATTTTCCTTCATTGTTTTTGTGAGAATGGATTCTATTACTTTGTTTGTACTTTCCACCTATCCATTGGCTTGGGGGTGGTATGTTGTAGTCATTCTCTGTTGAATATGATATTTCTGAAGGGTGGCTTTGAACCCCTGAGAGGTGAAAGGAGGTCCTCCATCTGTAACTAATTCTCTTGGTACTCCAAATCTGATGAAGATGTCTTTAAATAAGAAATCTATAACTGCTTCATCGGTCGCTCTGTGGAGTGCCTTGGCTTCCACCCATTTAGTCATGTAGTCTGTGCAGACCACTATATAAACTTTTTGATTGGATGGAGGGTTGATGGGTCCTATAAAGTCTAAGGCCCATCTTTCAAATGGTTCAAGTACTATCTAGGGGTTTAATGGCATTTCATCTCTATGATTAGGTTGGCCTATTCTTTGGCAGCTATCACGGGCCTGGACATATTTTTTTGCATCTTTGAAGAGTGAGGGCCAATAGTACCCCATCCTGAGAATTTTATGTCTTGTTCTCTTATCAGCAAAATGCCCTCCACAAGGGCCATCATGACAATCTTTTAGTAGATCATACACCTCATCTTCTCTAATACACCTTTGAATTTCTTGATCAGCTCCTGTATGGAAAAGGTACCCACTTATCCAACTATACCGAGCACTTTGATAAATGATACTTTTTTTCTCTCGGTAGGATAGGTGTGGTGGTAACTTCCCTACAACCAAGTAGTTAGCAATGTCTGCATACCAAGGTGAGTGAGTAGAAACTGCAAATAGATATTCGTCAGGAAAGGAATCATCTACTAGGGTATCATCATCAAGTGTTAATCGAGAAAGGAAATCAACAACTAAATTCTCTTTTCCTAGTCTATCTACAATTGTAATATCAAATTCTTGCAATAATAGTAGCCATCTGGTGACTCTGGCATTTGTGATAGGTTTGTTCATTAAGTATTTGATAGTTGAGTGATCAGTATGGACAAAAGTAGAATAGCCAGTAATGTAATGTCTAAATTTATTGATTGCATAGATAACTACTAAGAATTCCTTCTCGGTGACTGTATAATTGAGTTCAGCAGGGGTCATATTCTTGATGATGAAATATATAGCATAAGGGAGATCATTTTCTTCCTGTCCCAAGACAACTCCTATTGCAGTATCTGAAGCATCGGAGGATATGTGAAATGGAAGTGTCCAATCAGGTCCTCTAACGATAGGAGTTGTATATAATTGATGTTTAAGTGTATTAAATGCTTCCTGGCAAGAATTAATCCATTTGAATTCAACATTTTTCATTAGTAACACAAACAGGGGAGAAGCTATTTTGGAAAAATTGTTAATAAATCTTTTGTAGTATCCAACATGTCCTAGAAAGCTTCTTACCTCTATTTGGGTTTTGGGATTAGGAAGATCCTTAATGACTTGTATTTTGGATGGGTCTACCTAAATTCCTTGAGATGAGATAAAATGTCCAAGCACTATTCCTTCACTCATCATCATATGGCATTTTTCTGTACTTAAGGAGAGTTGGTCTTGTATGCATCATTTAAGTACTTTCTCAAGGTTTTGTAGTGCTTCCTGAAAAGAAACAACATAAGGAGTAAAGTCATTCATAAATATTTCTAGAGTCATTAAGCATATCAGAAAAGATTCCTAATACTGCTCTTTGGAAGGTTGCTGGTGCATTACATAGTCCAAATGGAAGGACTCTATAAGAAAAGGTTCCCCAAGGGCTAGTAAATGTGGTTTTATCTTGATCTTGAGGTGCAATTTTGATCTAGTTATACCCACTGAAACCATCTAAAAATGAGAAAAATTCCTTCCCTGATAAATTATCTAAAACTTGATCAATGAATGGTAATGGAAAGTGATCTTTTTGAGTGGCTTTATTTAAAGCTCTATAACCCACACATACTCTTCATTTCCCGTTTTTCTTAGGAACTATTACCAACGGGGACACCCATTCACTGTCTGATATAGGATAGATAAACCCTGCATTGAGCAATTTTTGAAGTTCTTCTTTGAGGATTTCTCTTAAATTTGGGTTCATTCGTCGTTGAGGTTGGCAGATCGATCGACAATATTCCTTAATATATATTTGATGAGTACGTAATTCAGGAGATATTCCTTTCATATCTGTATAATCCCATGCAAATTCTTCTTTATTTTCCTAAAGTAACTTCATTAATTGTTGTGTTTCAACGTCTTTCAAATTAGGGTTTATGTTCAATGTTTTGCCAGGTTCAATTTCCACTGGTATACTTTTGCAGGAGATGGTGTTAGATGTTTGAGGTGGGCTTTCCGAATTCAGGTTTTCTTGATTATCAAACTCCAACAGTGCAGTTAGTTGATTATGAGTTTCTGGAGTCACAGAGGAGGGTTCACAAGTAAAATTATTAATTACTTCATCCTCAGTAGAGTCTTTCAGGCTTAAATCTTGTCCGATAGTCAAAAGGGGTTGAGTAGGTTGATCATCAAAATCTACCCATACAAAATTATCATTATTAACCAGGGGTGTAGTGTGACGGTAGAGGGTAAGTTGTTTAGTTTCATAACCGTTTGAAATTTTCATTGAACCTGATCTATAGCTGATAAAAGCATCTGCTGTGGCTAGCCAAGGTCTACCAAAAATTAGAAGGTGGCCCCCCAACTTTGTTTTGGGTTGTAGTATCGTAAATTCAACTGGATAATTCCAGGATTCCACAGAGATACTGAGGTCTTCAATGACTCCTTCTAGTTTAATTGTGGATCGGTCAGCCAATTCTAGGATAGTTGGGGTGTCTCTGACTTCATTTTGTAATTGTAGCAGTTGTAAGGTTTCCAGAGTCATGATATTGATAGAGGCACCTAGGTCTACTAGGACTCGAGGGATTATCATTTTTCCAACTTGTACTATAATGGTAGGGTGGCCAGGATCACCATATTTCACTGGGGGAGTTTTACCTGACATTAGTCCAGACAAGTCTCCCATAACATGGACTGTAAGGGGATCCTTAGTTTTCCTACCAGGATTTTTAACACAAATGTCCAGCATCATCCTGGCATAGATTGGTACGTCTCAGAGTGCCTGTAGCAGAGGAATTTTGACATATAAATTTTGTAATTCCCCTAGAATATTGAAGGCTGGTGGCTCAGGCATTTTAGTTAAGGCTAAACGCTCAGGAAATGGTGGTTGTGTTGTTTCAACATCATTGTTAGAGGATGATTGTACCTTTTCAGGTACATCATGCTCTTTTGTTTCCTCCTTATTAGAAGTGGTAACATCAGCTATGGTAGGTTCCACTATTCTCCCAGATCAAAGATGAATATCGTTGCATTGTGAAGGGAGAAGAGAAAGTTTAGGTTGGTTATAAATATGAATGCACTGCATAGCTTTATTATTTGGGTTAGGGTTAGGTTGTACAGGTAGCTGGGGTCTCATCGTTTGATTGTTTGGGGGAGTACCTGCTGGTAAGGAGAGTGGTTGTAGGAATTGCAATTGAGGTAATTTATTTTGGAAGGGGGGTTGTTGTCCTCTCCAATTTTGATTCCATTGGTTCTGATATGGTTGTTGCTGCTGTGGAGGCCAAGGGGTCCACATTGATGGATCAACAAAGGGTGGGTTATTTTGTTGCATGGGTGGGTAAGTTTGTTGCATGGGTGGGTAATTCATTTGATTAGTGTATTGCATTTGATTGTAGGGGGGGTAACTCATTTGATTGAAATAAGAATAATTATTCCAACGATTAGAAGATGCAAATGGCATGTTAGGATTCATACCTTGTCCCCACGGTTTCCATTGTCTCCTCTGTGTCAACAGATAGACAGCTTCATCTTCTTCGTCCGTTGGTTTTAATGCTTCCTTGATCCCTGGTAAGGATGGACAATGTTGGGTATCATGATATTTATCACACATGGTTCAGATTGGCTTTTTTTCCAGTGGACATTCTCTTCGTGGGTGCTTATCTCTGCATTGAGAACAAAAGATGGACAAGGTTGCTTCTGCTTCTGCTTTCTTTTTCTTAATCTACAGGGTATCAATTTGTGAGGCAATAGAGCTTAACATTTCATTTTTAAAACCTTCAAGTAAATTACCTATCTCGGCTCTTGTTGCTCCCCCACTAGATGATTTTTGGACTCTTGAAACCGTGGTGTCCCTGTTGTTTGATTTATTTCTTGAAGATCCTCTTGAACATCTTTTGCATAGATTAACAATTTCATCGTATGATTCCTTATATATGTCTCCTTTTCCAAGAATGTTCAACATATCTAGACAGTCATCCCTTACTCCTTTTAATAAAATAGTTTTGAGAATATCCTTACTTACATTGGGGTGACTGGATATTTGTAGATTATACTGTAGCCTTTCTACAAAGTCTTCCATATTCTCATCCTCTTTCTGCATCATCTTAAATATCTCCTCCCTCTTTTCTCTTGTTCGGCAGTAGTCCTGATATTTTTTCAGGAATTTCTATTTCATTTGGTCCCATGTTGTGATTACATGGCCTCCAAGACTCATAAACCATCTTAGTTCATTCCCTTTTAGTGTTGCTGGAAATAACTTTAGTTTTTGAGCATTAGAAACGTAATCATAACTTCTGCATAATATATCAAACTCAAAAAGAAATTCATTAGGATCCTGTGAAGATAAACCATGAAAATTAGGTAATGCTAAGAGTGGAATGTTTTTCATGGGGGCTACTCCTCTAGGGAGATCGCCAATAGGAAATATGAATGTAGAGAAAGAGTTTTCATCATTTACCTCTCCTTCAAGACCTGCCTGTTCTTCGTGATGCAATTCTTCATTGTACTCATCCATGTTTTCCTCTGTCTCCTCCCCTGCTGCACTTTCTCTATCCTCAATGTCTCCTACTGGCTTCTGGACTATCTTAGGACTCCAAACTTCCTTCCCTGTTCCAAAGTTTGCTTGAAACGAAGGCTGGGACTTTTGTTTCCTAAGGTTTGGTCGTTGAGCAGCAGATTCAGACTTTGATATGATCTCGTCAATGTAAGTCTTTCTTCCTCCTTTTCCTTTTCCTTTGCAACCTGTAGGGTTAGTGTCTTTGGGTTCTTTCATGGAATCTTTTTATCTAAAAAATCATAAGTTCTTTTGAAATCTAAAATTACCTTCCCCAGCAATGGCGCCAAAGTGTTGGTCACTATAATTTCTTAATTAATTCAAACAATCAAGTGCTACATAAATTGTCAACCCAGGGAATTCTGTTTATTTCAAAGATAACCACACACTATATATGCTCAATTCCAAAAGCAACTTAGATTTGTAGTAAAGGAAACTATATTAATCACACTTGCCTTGAATGAACTGGAGTTCTGAATTGAATTACAGGAAAGCAACCTACCTATTGCAGCTCTTTAAAGATTAATCTAAAGAATCCTGGATTATATTCAAATAACAACTGCAACAAGATAGAACAACTATTCTGTAACCAGAGAATAGGACCCTTATTCCCAAGTAGGAACTCCAGCACCTTGTTTCTAATTAACACACTTTCATGAAAACATTAATGCGTAGAAGGCTAACTCTATCTAACAGAGAACAAGATCCTCTAATTCCTTCCTTTCTAAGAAGGAACCCTTAGCCCAGTCTCTGATTAGCACACTTGCAGAAATAACTAAAATCTACAGAGAACAGGACCTTCTAATCCCTTCCATTAAGCAGGGACCCTTAACCCAGTCTCTGACTAGCACACTTGCAGAAATAATTGAAATCTACAGAGAACATGACCTTCTAATCCCTTCCACTAAGCAGGGACCCTTAACCCAGTCTCTGACTAGCAAACCTCATAAAATCATCACACAAGATTACTAATGAAAATAATTATGAACTTCGTGAAAATAATGTAACATTCAATAAACTAAAGTTCTTAACAAGACAGAGTTCAGTAGTGTTTCAGCAAAGCAAAATTCATTAAAAGTAGTGTTTCAGCAAGACAAAAGTTAAGCAAGACATAAACAAAAATTATACTAACACACTATAAAACTAACGGGTGAATCTTGTGAAGAAGGTGGGCCCTCCCTTCTCACAAGATTCCCCTGAGACGAAAAGGGCTAGAGAAGGATGCTCAAAACAGTCTTTTATTCATCTATCAATGGATCAAATTACAATCTGAATGAAGTATGTCCCTCTCTCTGAAGCTTTCTTAATACATAAAACTTGAGATCCTTCAAATGATGATTTCCTCTTATTTAAAGAGGGAACCCCTCCGATACGATTGATAAAAAATTACAATGTGTATCTAAGTCCTATTCTTAGTTAGATCGACTTTCTAAACCAGAATAGGATGTCCTAGTCTCGCGCAACAGAATGCTATTACAAGTGTTGAATGAGGTGTTTTTGTTATGGCTGGAGTAACAGTTCCTTCTCGTTGCTGCTGATGTTGTTTCAGCATCACAAATCGCGCGTTGTTTCAGCCACAGGAATTGCGCTCTTGACTGTGTCAACATTCTCATGTAGGAGCGATGGTTGGTTCTTTAGGGTTTATGTTGACCGTTGACTGTGTAACGAATTCCTTTGTGTTTCAGCATCGTCGGTCCTGGGCGTCTTCCTCTGTGTTTCAACATCTGTGGCTCTGGGCTGTGTAATAGCTCTGTGTTTCAGCATCTGTGACCCTGGACTGTTTAACAGCTCTGTGTTTCAGCATCTGCAACCCTGGGCTGTGTAACAGCTTTTTGTTTGAGCATCTTCGACCATGGACTGTGTAACATCTTCTGTGTTTCAGCAACAGGCCTCAAATGCTAATCTGCAGTTTGAACTATTTCAGCACTTATACATTTCTAATCAATGGTTAAGTACGAGAGTGATGTAAAATATTATGCAAAACAAATTAAATGTATAGTAATGATAAGGGACGTTGTATACCTTTGGAGTGATCAGATAAAGTGATAGTATGAGCTTAAATATGGGTGATCAAGAGTGTAATAGTGTCAAAAAGTATATGCAAAAAGGTACATTGTGTGGTCCTAACAGTATCCAACTTTTATACTCAAGATTGTGCTGTCATATTGGCCGTACCATCAAAGTATGGAATCTCTATCTTCCCTGGTCTTCGTTCAAACTCAAAACTTCCCCTATGGTTCGTCCTAGGTTGATTTTTGAACCTGAGTTAGCAATAATGATCTAGGGACATCTGTCTTTGGACCCTCATATCCAAAATGCAGTACTCCTTGGTAATCCTTTCCAATTGTTCCACAAAGTCTTCAACCTCTTCCTGTTGCCCTTTCTCATCTGTGAATGTGGGCATGTATGGTCTAGGGTTAGCTCTGCTACTCGACTATCGTCCTAGTTGTTCATCTGTGAACGTGGGCATGTATGGCCTAGAATTGACCTTGCTACCCATTTGACCCTGGGATGTGCCTCCTCCCAGACTTCCTTCATATCTGGGGCTTTCTCCAGGTTATATCTGATCTCCTCATGGACTCCACCAGATCCACCTGCCTCCTCCTTCCCATACGAATAAGGGTCCTTCCCTCGATGGGTCGCTTGCATCAGAAGGTCAGTTATTCATTATCTGCAAGTTCTCGTCGACCTTCTTCAATGTTTCAGAAAGTTTGGTGTGTCCCCTTCTGCTGGTTTGATGGTACTCATCCAAGTGATGGACCAATGTTCTTTGCACGCAGTTGATGTATTGTTGGAACTTGTCAAATTCGGCTACTATGAGAGCCAAGACTTGAGGCTCATGGTCATCCCCTGACCCTTCCATTTTATCCTATGTTTCACTACTGGGTTTCTTCCTTCGACCCATAAAGATACCACTCTACCACTGCATGCGCCGATACTTCCACATGTTTGGAGGATCGAAGCTCTGATACCACTATAATGATCCCAAGCCTAAATTTTCTCTTGGAATCACTAACTACCACTGATTTGTTGATGTGCAAGTGTTTATTGAGTTATCCAGTTATTAAGTGCATTCATACAAGATTCATCCAACACATGAAGATCACAATACATCCAAGATATAGAAGAACAAGAAAAGATCTGACCTTTATTATGAGCAATATGGAATCAATACAATAGATAGCTGATCTGGAATAATCCTTAGATGGTCGAACAGATAATAGATACGAGATACTACAAAATTCTCTACTGATACAAAATAAGCATCCAAAGGCTGAATAAGAAATGAGGACCAACACAAGAGGATCTGAATGCCAAACCCTCCAGGTGAAGAATGTTACGCCCCAATAGAATGATGAAACCCTCACTGAATCGGATATACTGAAGGAAGGCTCCAAATGAGTCCAAAATAAGCCAGATGATAGATCAGGGTGGTAGGATCACCCTCCTAAAATCCCAGGCTAAACGTCCAAGGAAAACCCCTCCAAATTCTGAATCTTCTACTAAGGTTGTGCCCTCCTGGATACCTGGAACCCTAGGAAATTCGGCCCTAATGAGAAAATCCTCCAAATTCTCTAAAACTCCCTAGGAATGTAGATCGGGCTATGGGAACCTTGTAGGAGAAGTTTCAGACTCATATTCCAGGTGAAGCTCCCTAGATTTGAGATTTACTGAATCACAGGATGCCCCTTTTTCCTCCAAGATGTCCCAATCTGAATCTAAATATCTGATGGTGATAACTCTCTAGGAAAACCCTCAAAATGATGGTGGTGCCCTTGCAAATAAAACCCAAGTGTCGGAATGGCCACAGGATCCTCTAATAAGCTAGATCGAATCCTTGTCTTGGTGATGGTGTGCCATTGCTGAAAACACAAGAACAATACGACTCTACTACCTACTGAAGTGCTATATGGAAATCTACTGAGAATAGAATGGTGTAGAGGAGTCTTTCATCCCCAAGACCAAGTTGTGGAACAAGGTGACTGGGTATTTCACCACTGAGTTGCTCACAAGGGTTTGTACAGCAAAACCCCCAAATTGAATGCTCAAGAGCAGTAACAAGCAATATACCAAATCCAAAATGACTAATGGGTGCGCCCCAATCTCTTACTTATACTTTTCCTTCTAATTATCTGTTGAGTTAGGTTAACTCCCAGGGTTAGCTTCTATTCTTTTGTTGAGTTATCTTTAACTCCTTTTATCCTTTTTCTTCCTTAAGTCAACTTAAAAATATAACTTACTTTAGTTGACTTTCCCCCTCAATGTGATACTATGACCTAGTGGGGGTGCCTAGGCCACTGAGTCTCCTCATCACCTTTCTATGAAGAGGTCGGAGACATTACAGATTCTGTATTTTGTAGTACCTCATCCAACTTTTGTAAGCAAATTCATGCCTCCATGGCCCAAAAATATGATCCTATTCTTGATTTGATCTAGTTATACCTCTAATCCTCATAAACCTGCAAGCAACCATCTTGTTAGAACTATGCATATCATACAAAAATTGCCAATTGAATTTACATGTACCTTTTTCTATTTAATTTATGAAGAAAATTGTATCAATTGTAACAATTATCCAAAAATATAATGATTCTGGGGCATTCACCTCTGAATCATCTTCCCAACGACTAAATCTCACCCTAAACGAATATCAGAGTTGAAATTTAGGCTCCCTAAAAAACCACTTTCATCCCCTTAAGATGATATAGAAAATCAAAAACTGCAAAGGCGCTTCCTTCAAACCAAGTTCCACGTGACCTCGACTAGAAACCACAGCTAGAAAGCACAACTAAATCCTTCTTGGTGCTTTTTTGTCTTGAAACAACCAATTCAACCATTAGCCCTTATTCCCTCAGCTCTCAACTGCATGTGACAATGGTCATGACCTTGTTCTTAACTGAAAAAGAATTTATCTCGAGCTTTGGGACTTCAGAACTTCGAAACCTTCAACCAGGACCCGATCAACAGTCCTTGTCCTTATTCACAATCAATGATCGAGATCCACATCGGAACTCCACGCTTCAGAAGTTTCAACTTTCGACCTCCACTTTCCCCCAGACTACTTTGTACCCAAAGTTTGGAATCAGGAACAACATGTCCTCCTCAAATCAATGGCTCTAGTCCACTTTGATACTTCGGCCTTCAGATGTTTCAACTTTCCCCACTTTCTTCCTCTCGAAACGCTTTTACCCGAAGTTCACGATCTGTCAACGTGTGTGCTCCTGTAGATCAACAGCTGTGGATCCCTTCAGCTCTTTGGGCTTTGGGAGTTTCAAACTCTATGCATTCAATTTATCTTGGAGTTATTTCACCCTAACTTGACAATCCATCGACGCGTGTCTCTCATATATAAACAGCTGTGAATCACTTCGACATTTCGGGCTTTGGGAGTTTAAAACTCTACGCCTTCACTTTCTCCTAGAGCACCAATCCTCTGAACCGCTACAATATCTACTGCTGCATGTCTTATAGGATCAACGATAGATATGCACTCTAGTGTTTGGGCCTTCAGAAGTTCTTGACCTAATGCAAAATGTCACATATTTCTCCTTCGGAGTGCCTAGTCTCCAGACTGCATGATCCGTTGTCACGTGGAAATATACTAGAAGTGGACACATGGCCCAATCAGGCTGGTGACACATGTCATGTTCTAACTGACATTTCAATACTCCATAGGCTCAAAATGTACTGACATGTGGAACACATCCCATGTGTCCACATCATCCAAGGTGACATCCACAAGACACATCACATAAAAAATTATGGGGTTCACATCACCTCCTGGTGACATGATCATGCCCCACCACTTAGGCTCTTTAGCGTCTGAGACTTCAGGAGTTTCCATACTAGCACACTTCCACTTCTTCTGAAATTTGATTTCCCAAACTAGTCAATCGGTTGCCATGTGTCCTCCTGGATCGAATGACCCATATTAACCTTGGGCTTTGGGACTTCGGAAGTTACCATTGCAAGGATCAATGAATTCCATTCCTTTGGGACTTTGGACTTCAGAAAAATCAAACTTCAACCTTTTTCTAATTTTTTTTTATCTGAAGCTCTCGATCTACTGACGTGTGTCTCCCATGGATCGACAACTGTGATTTCTTCGGGTCTTCGTACTTCAGAGAACTCAACACTCAACCTTCTCTTTTCCCCGAAGTGCACATATTTCTACCGCGTGTCCTCCTGGATCGGACAACTGCAATTCACTTTAGATCTTCGGGGTCTGAAAATCCCAATTCTCAACTTCGCCTTCCTCACATTTTCCTAGAGTTCTTTCACCCAAAGCACATGATTGGTTGATGCGTGTCCTCCTACAAATCAAAAGTCCCCAGCTACTTCTTCTTTTCAGAGGTTTGTCGCTCGAGTACTAACATGTCACATCACTACATGCCTTTCAATTTGTGGGGGAATGCATCGGTAGTTTGGATTAACCCACTTTTCACCCCACAATTCTCCTAACGCTGACATGTAACCCCTTGGTGAGACCATGGTTTGGATTTCTCGACCATCTTGGGCAATTATCTCTCGTGAAACTTGGTACCCTGCAATGCCTCATGTCCATTGATCTCACTCTCCAATGGGATATGATGGTTGTGACCTTAACCCTTGCTTCCTTTACATAGGATGACCCATGTTCACCTATCCTCTCATCCAACAATCTTGTATCTCTCCTGATCCTATAGTGGTGATCGATCCCAAATTCAAAGGGGATGGTCATGATCCTTCGAACCCCTTACATGGGTCTCTTACGTTCTATCTCTTGCATAGATTATACAACACCATTCCTCCTGAGATTTTAAACTTCGTGGTCAAAGTTCGATCTTAGCCCTGAGACTTTGACCAAGTAACCTACCCATACCGGGAGCTCCGATACCATTATGTAACATACTCAACCACCTAGAGGTCGGGGTACATTGCCTAAATAGGTTGTAACACACCCAACCACCCATAGGCTAGGCACGTTGTAGTCCCAAGAATGAGTTCTCTAATCCAAATTAAAAAAAAAAGGACTTCTCAACAATGTTAGAAGCATGCACACCACATGCATAAGACAAGATACATTCCACAACATAAAAGAGATAAACATTGTTCCATGCACAACAAATAACCAACAGACAGGAACATTAGAATACATATCTCAGAGATAATTAAATACACAATGGAATACATTAAACAAAAAACACAGAGAGATCTTATCTTTGCATGTAGACGTTCACCAACTGGTTGCAGACCAAGGATGTTGATATTCATTTACTCTCAACAACAGGTCACCCCTGAGCTAGGGATATGAATCCACAAGAATGGGTCCTAGGCCAAGTCTAAATACAAAGTAGTTGGCTAAGTAGCTCTCAAGTTTCCCAACCTCACAACAATCCTAAATTCCATCTCTCTTTCCCTCTCATCCTACACAACCCCAAGAAATGAACACCTTTCCCTACCATGTAGTCCCTTAGGTTGTTCCATTTCTCTCTAGGGCTCTAGTGCTACTAGCCAAGAAATATCCCTACTGGAAATTCCAAGGACTCTCAGTTGTGGACAGTTCCATCCGAATTTCCATCAAGTTCATGCACACAGGAATCCATTCCCTTTGGGAATGATCAATAAATCATTACATCCATTCAATGATGGATCTCCTCTTCCTACCATTCGTTTGCATGCTCATCCCAAGATCAAACGGACCAACAATAGCGAGTGAAGGGGAAGAAGAACGAGGGGACAAGGGGAAGAAGATGAACTAAGGAAAGAACGATTCACTAACTTCACCCCAAGCCACCCTCACGCCACCATTCATATCCATGCTCAGACCAAGAGGATACAAATGCAACAAGAGTAAGGATCCCCAAAAATGAAGAGTGGGAAAAGGTGTAGTCAATGAAATAATAAGAACAAATGGACAAGTGAACCCCCTCCTGAACCAAATATGGGTTTATATAATTACTTGGAAATCAAGAACCACATGGCCTCCCCCAAGAAGCTCGTGTAACCCCCTCTTTTTGTCCATAAAATCAATTATGGGTAAATAAAAAAATAAGAACAAGAATGATCTCCTCAAGCCCCCTCTCTCGTGGAATCATAGCCCCCTATCTCTTTTGTCCTTGTTGGTCTTGCATCCAGTGGTGTATTTTATTAATGTATAGGAAATATTACATTTCCTGGACACATTGACCGCTTTTCAACTTTACTGGCTCACCAACCTAAGTCATATTTACATAATACATTATAGTTTATAAGGGTTGGAACTAGGATGTTACAGAGTATGTCTCATGATTTTACGTCATTGTGATATCATAAACAACATAACATTCCACTAAATGCTATATAAATTCACTCAAGCATTAAAAAACACTTGTATACTCAAGGTCCTTTGTCTTTACACATCGATTTAAATATTGAAATTTAATTGAGGTATTTCTTACCTCAATTCCCTTCATCATTTATGCATCATAAGAAACAAAATGCATACTTACATGGATGCTATCAATTACCTGATGTTACATGATCAATTGGTATCTTGTAGAAGCACGTAGGCTCCCTTCATCAACCTTTTGATCAACATTCCTACCATGCTCCTTTGTCTTTATATGGATGGTTTTCATACATAGCAGCAACATCATCAACATATTTAACCATGCTATAAGCATTTTTCCTGGATATTTAATCCATTATTAGTGATACTCAATTACCATAACATCATTACTTCAGATATAATATAGTAGTAGAATATTCTTAGTCTACAATGATGCTATATGCATCTTCAACATTCCCACATGCACTAATGAACATTAATATGCACCAATAAATCAATATTAGCATACCTACTAATTCACATGGATTTTATCTTGATTATAAGCATCATGCATCATTTCCATTATGCACTATAGTGCACATCTATTTGAACTCCCTGTGCTCCATGTAGTTGTCCTTGAATCCGTCTAGATCTCTGCAACTCTATGAATTATTGTTCCACTCATCTATAAAATATTTTTCCCTTCTTTGAAAAATTATTTATTCAATTAATACTTTCCCATTCTACATTTCTAGTCAATATTCCCTATTTGAAACTACCTCTAATTAGGTAACCATGTTCCATCTTTACCTTGTTGGAACCTTCTGACACCTTGGAATGTGATAGTTCATATCATTCCATCACCTTGATACTACATTATATTTGAATCGTATTGACCATTATCATTATGTCACACCTTGTCATTATCTCTAGTTTTCCATTGACTTTGCTAAATTTTAAAATCTTCTCT
>ML789215.1:180328-233102 GCA_009831015.1 Picea engelmannii | reverse complement strand
GATCCATCTCCAAGCTGCCGGCCTTCGAAGATTAGTTGTTGGAATCTAGGCGGAGTCCCTGTGGCTTGGTGGATTTGAGTTTTGAGCTCAAAGACAGAGTCTGAGTCTTGAACCTGCAAGCAAAGAGAAGATCCGGCAATGGTTTTTATAAAAAGGGGAAAGCTTGCAGTGATCTCGTAGCTAGTCTTGCCGCTATGTAGGTTAAGGCATCGGTGGCAGCGGCTAGGGTTTAGTGCTTGCTGGTCCACCACGGCCCTGCAAAGGATCGTCACTTCCTTCTCCCCGTTAGGGTTTTGTTCCATTAGCATAACCCTCACGCAGTCGCTCATCGATGTTGCATTCTCCATTGTGGGATCCATGTCCTCCTTGTCATCTTCCATGTTTTGGTGCTTCTGTGTCTGCGTAGCCGATGCAGATGCAGTCGCGGCCTTCTTCTTCTCTTCTTCTTTGAGACGTCTGTCTTCCTCCTTCTGGCGAAGCTTTGCTTCCTTCTTCAAAGCGTTCTTGCTAGGAGCAGCTACAGGGGTTGCAGGGGGCGAGGGTTCGCGCTAAGAAGCGGACACTGGCGGTTGGTCCTCTGGATCGCAAAGCGAGTAAAGCCGGTCAACCTCAGTGGTGAGAGCACGAATGGTAGCAGTTTTCCGGCCTCTGTAGTCTGGAAACACTTCCTCCACAGAGAGAGGGTTTGAAGGAACTGAGGCGGCGGTCTCCATGGCAAAAACCCTACTCTCGTTCAAGTTAAATCTCATCGTTGATAAAACAGACACTATTACAAGGGAGAACCCATACGGTCATATAATTAAGGGCATAATAGAATTTTAAATGCTCCATCAATCATACATCAACATAATTTGAAAGGAATGAAAATCTAAACACCTGCTCAGTCATACATCACATAAACCCGCTCTGATACCATATGTAATGTCCCTTCCATTACGTCAACAAAACGAAGTACATAATATTTTTTTTTTGTTTTTCATTAGTATATTAACTTGTTGCAACATAATAACAACATACATCATCATCACTGAAATGACACAAAGGCATTGCATTAACATAACTAAAAGAGGCACAAATCAACACATAAACAACGACTCAATCAACACATCACCACAATTAACAATGCCACATCAACACATCACAATTGACTAAATAAATATACAATTGAATGACTAACCAAGTCAATGAGCATTAAAATAACTACCTCCCCAATCTACCCTGCAGGGTTAGGACCTCCAAGACACATAAGCAACGCTTAAGCCCAGGATTCATCTGATTGATTTTGACCATTTAAGGTCTCAGGGCTCGCGATTGTTATAAGGAACAAGGAGGTTTCTAAATATCGTTAATCCAATCAACCGAAAATAAACTAAATCATTCAATCAATATTAAACATAAATTATTCATGGCACAAGGCTCATCATCAACTTTATCAATCATACATCAAAATTTATTTCATGGCACACAAGTATTCTAACTACTTAATTAATCATACATCAGCATTAAATTCAAGACACAATATTAACCAAATTCATAACCCATCATACGTCAACATTTAACACATGACACAAAGAAATCTAACGACTCAATCATTTATTCATTAACGTTGTTCCTAGGAGCAAGGAGATCTAATCACTTAATCATCTGTACAACAACATTATCCCACAACGAAAAGAAGGTTAATCACTTAATCAATCCTATATCAACATTATTCTAAAGGCGCAACTATAATCAACATTATCTTAAATGGCGCAAGAGATATAAAGACGTAATCAATCCTATATCAACAATATTCTAAAGGCACAAGCGTAATCAACTTTATTTTAAATGGCATAAGAGATAAAAATACTTAATCAATCCTATATCGACATTATTCTAAAGGCGCATACAGTAATCTAATCACATCACCTTTCAATACATCACAATTTCCATATAACATTAATCTTGCTCAATTCCTATAGATCGTATTACCTAACACATAAATAAACGAAACTCAATCGATTGAATACTAATATGTTTGGTATTAATTATAGATTTTGTGATAACCTTGAGATGAATCATGTCATGATATCAACTATTTAGTCGGTAAAATGAAGATAAACTCAAGACTAAGTTCGCCAATTTGTGCATAGTTACACAATCTTGTTAACACCTTATTTTTCCTTGTTTTTTGAATTGTTGAGCCAATAATCATCTCAATTATTACAATCTTGACCTTAAAAACCTTGAAGGTTCACAAGTGATCTCAAGGGTGAGTAGGCTACCATTTATTTTTTGTTGTAGAAGGCTCATTCATTCTCATATCTATTACAAATTCAATAATAATGACTATAATAAGTTCTTAAGTAACACTTATATAAATAACTTTTTATCCCTTGTACATAGTATTAATAATATTTAATTGTTAATCATTACAAAAACAACTACACCAATTTCATCAACTGATATAACTTGAACACCATTGTGACGACCTCTTCGTTACGACTACAGGAGGAGTTTTTTTTTTTTTTTTTAAAGGCAAGAAGGCAACAACGACAACAATTTAACCACACCACTAACAATGAATGCAAGCACGTAGTCTTGGAAATAGGCTACTATGACACCACGCGCATGCACAATTGCATCTGGGAGAAACATGCGTAGATCAACAAGGAGAAAATGACTACCCACCCAACGAAAACATGACCATGCCCACAAGCTAATGGACAACATCTCCATCCCAACACAACGGCCTAGATGAACAAAGACTAGAACCTCAAGCCGCTTGAACCAAACACCTGAAGGCGTCAACCCATGTCCTAGGAAGAACCTTTAATGCTTGACAACACTCACACATAATGCACCGACTCCGGCCAATTTATTTTTCACCACTATCCCATAGGCCACGTCATGATCCCCTCATTGGGAATCATGTCATTCATAGGTGATAGATGCCTCAATAACCTTGGCGTAAACATAATCTATCTGGATCGAGGACTCTAGATAATCCGATGCGCTATGAGACGAATAGCGATAAGAAAACCACTCCCAACCCCAACAACAGGTCGACGAGACACCAGAGGATGACTACCAGGGAAGACATGAGCCAAGACACAACTTTGTCAACCACCCAACCCATTCATCAAGTCTAAACTAGTCAACAGTTACAGTTTGTTTTTGACATCGACTATCCATCTAAATTTAGCAAGTCTAAAATTATAAATTAGTCTTTAACTTGCAATATGATTAACATTAAATACAATCCAATCAACCATTGTACATTACACCTTAGTGATTAATTTTAATCTAAATATCATTACCTTCAAATCAATCGACAATTCTACATTACACTTTAGTCATTAATTCCAATCGAAATAACATCATTTAGGAATGAGTTCGACAATTCTGCATTACAATTTAATCATTAATTTCAATCTAAATAACATCAACTACGACAATTCTGCATTACAATTTAATCATTAATTTCAATCTAATTAACATTAAATTCCCATTAATTCAACAAGTCTCCATTAATCAATACTAAACGCAATTGACAACTCTAAATTAAGATTTGTCTATGAAAGAAGCAGGGTTGTCTAATAAATCAAGGCTATCTAAAACAAACAAAGATATCTATGCTCAGTTAAAGGTTGTTTAAACATTAAAGGCGGCTCTATTCAATTAAATGTTGTCCAATCAAATTGAAGGCTATTCTAAATGCATGTTATTTAAGGAAGAGGATGTCTGTTAAGAATGCTAAATTAATTTGTTGTCTAAAACGTCACCCCTTTACACCTGTTAGCAGTAAACACAAGTGATGAAACACCTTCAAGTGGAAACACAAGGCATTAAAGTCAAGCAAGAAACCCTCATAAATCGCAGGGCAAAGGTGCAAGCCAGCACGAGGAAAAATTGTTGTCTCTGAAGATCAAGTTGCAGTTGAACTACCAGCTACACAGTGTAAAGGGTTCAATGTTTTTAAGAAAAATTTTCTTAAAAATTCACTGTAAAAACGAAGCACAAGACGAAATGGATGAGTGAAATACAAGTTCATTGTGGGATGAATCGATGACTAGAAGGGGTTTAACAGTTAAAAAATGGGAACTAGAAGGGATTGGATACCAATCGTTTTCCTTATGAAAAACACAGTAGAAAGAACATATGTAGACACAGAGAAATGGTGTCACAATGATTACACAGTTACAGTCGCAACTAGTATGGGTTACAACAATTTCGTGGGTTCAATTCGCAGATGATGTCAAGATGATGAGTTTTATCAGTAAAATTTCCCTGAGGTTGTCAAGTTGCTGAGCTTTAACAGTCAAATTTCACTAAGGTTAAACATTCATGTAATTTAAAGCGTTGAGATTAACCATTCCATTAAAATGCCTAGAAGTAAAAATTTGTTGGGCTTAACTATTCAAGTAACCATTCAATTAAAATCACTAAGATTAACCATTTGATTAAAACGACTAGAAGTAAAAATGGTTGGTATTAACTATTCAAGTAACCATTCAATTAAAATCGTTGAGATTAACCATTCGATTAAAATGGTTAGAAGTAAAACTTTCTCTTAACCACTATACATTGGTTGTCTAGAACGAAAAGTGAGTAGCTTGTCAAGCACCTAGCAATCCAAACAACTGACCATAAATGAAAAAGGTTTGCTGGGAAAATTTTTCTCCCAAGTCAACGAAGTTTAGCCGAAGAAGTAAAAATTTCCAGGCAACAAGACAAAATATATAAATGCAGGTAAACTCCAGCAAGATTTAAAAATGAGGTATAGGACGAGATAACAATGAGATATAACAATGTTGAGTTTAAACAAAACTTCACCATCAATCAAATCTTGTAGGGTTAATTAAATGCATCAAGGCACAAGACCAACAATCAGCCAAGGAAAACAATTGAGATAGATGGTTGACATGAACGTCCTTCGCTCATCATCCACGCATAGAAAATCAAGGCGTTGAGATCCATAGTTCTATTAATGCCGAAGCAAAGACAGTAGATGAGGCTCCTAGCCGACTACTGAGGATAGGACAGATGAGCTAGGGACCCAAGGAAAAAACAACTGTAATCATCCCAAAAAAATATAACAAAGGATAGTCAAGACAGGCAAGGATCAAAGGCCATGGGAAATTCAACATCGAGCTAATGGCTATGGGAAAATTTTCAGTCATCAACTAGAATTCTAAGACAATCATTTTTTGTACCCAAATAAACATGCAGATCTAAAAGCATAAATCATACTAAGAATCCACCATGCAGCAATAAATGAAGCATATTGTTGCCCAATCACCCGCTCTGAGTTGATGTCCCACGCGCTCCATGCAACTCCCTCTTGTCGACCATTGAGACTTCACCGGTACCTCCCAGCCAAAGCTAAGGGTACTCTTCTTCCCCCTTATCCCCCTGAGCCGCAAAGGGGTCACACACACTAACCAAAGAATCAACTATCTCCCAGCTTTCCTCACAAGGATGAGCTACCACTCCTCACCGAACTGGGTATCCCAACTCCCACAAGCTATGCTAGTCAAGTATAAATTTCTGCAGCGTAACTATACACAAACGGAAGAAATCTTTCATCATTTTCCTCCCTCCATTATATAGAGTTTTGAAGTGCCTTACTTTCCCAAAATCCCCTTTTATTTAATGTTTAATAAATTAATTCATAAAAACCCTCCCCATACAAGTGTCACCCATCCCCTTCATTCCTCCACAAATTAATTAAATTAATTAATTAATTACCCCTATTTCCCTCACTCACCTAAAGGCACTCCTAGAATTGCTCCTAGGTGTCCCCATATCCCGTGACAAGTTTTAATGACTTTCCCCCTTATTAATTTACTAGTGGAGTTTAAATTAGAAAGTTATTAAATGGTAGATACCATACTAAGTTAGACTATCAGCTTTTTCCTAGTGTTTCCCCTTTCTTTTTATGTTTCCCGCTTTTTCCTAGTTTCCTAATTATTTTAGATTTCCCTCTTTCCCCTTTTTATTTAAACTCAGAAAGGCATGTGCAAAAACTTACCCTTTTTCTATTTAATGAATAATTTTTTAATTAGCATAATATAATAAAACAACTATTTCCCCTTTTTTAATTTTATCCCAAAATACTTTTATAAATTAATTAAATTTCTTACCCCCTTCTTGTCACAAGATTAATGAAGATTATCATTATGATTTATTTAATTTATATATATTTATTTATTTTTTTAAATAAATAGATAAAATTTTACCACCCGTACAAATTAGACTTAGACTTTATTTTCCTAGGTTGGGTGACATTTTATTAGGGGAAAATTTTTAAGTCTTCCTTAACAGCTTATTCATCCTAAAGCCATATAGGTTTATCCAATTATTAAATAACAATGCGATGTTCCCTTCAAGACGAACTAAGTGCTCCAAGGGTTCCACTCACCTCTTTATGTTTCTCTTTCATGACGTGCCCTTCAGGACACACTATGTGCTCCAAGGGTGCCACTCGCCTCTTTCAATTTTTCTTGCATGACGTGCTCTTCAGGATGCAACACGTGCTCAAAGGGTGCCACTCACCTCTTGATTGACTTGGTAGACATCAAAAACCCCTGGAGTCAATACTCCGAAGATGATCTTGTGGGAGACTAAGGGCCTCTAGGAATAAGGCCCCTACCTTATTGCGCACCCCTTAGAATCATCGTGAGTGACTGTCATAGTCTACCCTCATGGAATCGTGGGTCCTCTCGAACTATGTAATCGTTAACCTATAGTTCGAGCCACAGAGGGAGTGCTAGTAGGTTGTGGTAGGGATGTTTTCCACACCTCTCCCTCAACACCTCTGGTAGTCCTGCATTACTCCTCTACTACACATGTGAGTCTGGTCGACAAGCTATCGTCAGCTTGCATCATCAATGAGTCATGTCAGAAATATATCCATAATCATATCATCTAATCAGATGCACTAATATCACATATGAAACAATCAAACCCCAATAGTTCACTCTCAAACTCCATCCAAAGTCCAAGGGGTTCCATCGATGTCTATTCATCCTTGACATCCAAAATCCTGCACACTCAGTAAAACCAAGTCAATAGAACATGTCTATGTCAATGCAGAAAAACAACATGTCATCAATGCATAATGACTCATAAGAAAAATCAAATGTTTAATAGTATAATATTCCAGATCACTTGCGAGAAAGTGTCCTCAAAGAATAAGTTCACTCAGTGTGCAAGAGAAGGATGTTACATACACCCCCTCTTGGTCTAAACTACATCCCAAATTTTCACAGTATAAGTGTCGAAATAAAATGTATCACAGTATCATAAGTCTATCTATCAACAAAATTGAAAATGTTGGCGCATATCATATGCATCCTCCCAGGTCATCGAGTGCAGACAATAGTTCTCCCACTGGACCTTGACCTGATCTATTGTTCAACACCATATCTATTGAACATGATGATCCAGGATGTGGATCAGCTCAGCCATGAGCCAACCCTTATCTGATATCTGCAAGGTGATCAAGTCAACATGTGTAGGATCACTAATAATAATGTCTCAACAGAGACATGAAAGACATTGTGCATATGCCTCATGAATTAGGCAAGGCTATTCATTAGGCCATGAGCCTCTCCTTTCCTCAATCACGTAGGATCCCACGAACCTAGGAGATAATTTATCCCCTTTTTCAAACTTGATTGAACTCTTATGCGGTTTCAGTCACAAAAATAGTCGATCTCCACATCGTAACTACGGTCGACAAGACGTGCATCCACATAAATCTTATGTCGATCCTGTGTTTCCTTGATACTTTGTCTTATAGTTTTCATTTATTCTTCCAATTCTTGGATCACTTCTGGTCCCACCTAGACCCTATCCTCAAGCCGAGCCCAACTCAAAGGCGTCTGACTCAGTCGCCCATAAAGAAACTCGAAAGGCGCCATCATAATGGTTCTTTGGTAACTGTTGTTATAAGTGAATTCGACCAGTGGCAAGAATTCTTCCCAACACTTTTGTTGGTCCATGATGTATATGTGAAACATGTCCTCCAAGGTCTGGTTCATTCGTTTTGTCTTCCCATCATTCTCCAGTTGATACATAATACTGAAGTTAAGTTGGGTTCCCAAGGCCTCTTGGAAACTCATCCAAAATCATCTAAAAAACACCGACCCCCGATCATATATAATCCTCTTGGGCACGCCATGCAACCTCACAATCTCACTGATGAAAACTCTAGCTATGTCAGGTGCCTGATACGTCATACGCATAGGAATAAAATGAGCACTCTTCGTTAGGGTGTCGACTACTATGAAAATCGAGTATTTCCTACTTGTCGTTAGTGGCAATTCAACAATAAAATCCATCGAAATAACCTCCTATTTCGATTCTCAAATAGTGTGTGGTTGTAGTAATCCCGATGGATGTCTATGTTCAGCCTTTACCTGCTGACATTCTAGACATCTAGCTACATAGTTTACTATTTCTTCCTTCATTACCTTCTAGAAGAATAAGGGTTTAAGGTCCACCCTCATCTTCGTGACTCTAGGGTGAGCCATGTAGAATTCTCTATGAGCCTCACTTAGGATCAAAATTCTCAACTCATTGTTTGGTGGTATCTAAATCCGATTTTTAAACATCAATAATCCATCGTCATCAAATGTAAATCCTTCAAATCTTGGTACCATCATCATGTTTTGTCCCATAAAACCCTCGACCTCTTGGTACCAGTCATCGTCAAGCTGTAAAGTTAGAATCTTTTCATATAGATTCGTCTCAAGAGGAAACACTGAAAAGATTCATGGTCTTCGTCTCAATGCATCTGCCACTCAGTTCATTGTTCCTTTTATTTAAGTAATCTCGAAGTTGTACTCGCTAAGAAATTCCGACCAATGGCATTGTCGCGTGTTCAGGTCTCTTTACTTAAAGATGTGTTGTAGTCCATAGTGGCCCGTCCTTAGTTCAAATTTTCTTCCAACAAGGTAGTGTCTCCAAACCTTCAAGGCATATACGATGGCTAACAAATTCAAATCATGCATCACATAGTTCTCCTCATGCCTTCTCATTTTCCTTGAGATGTAAGCGATCACTCGACCGTCTTGCATCAAGACTCCGCCTAAGCCTTCCTTGGATGCGTCAATGCATACCAAAAAGTCTGCGTCCATGTTAGGGACCTTTAGTATCGGTGTCATTGTCAACAACTCCTTGAGCCTCCGAAATGCTATCGTTCATTTCTCGATCGAAACAAACTTCTTTCTCTTCTTTCGCAATTTCATGATCGGATTTGTTATCTTAGAAAATACCTCGATGAACTTTCGATAGTATCCTGCTAAACCCATGAAGCTACGCACTTTCGAGACATTCGTTGGCACAGACCATTCCATAATAGCCTCGACCTTTGTTGGATCCATGATGATACCTTCATCGGAGATGACATTCCCTAAGTAGTGAATCCTCGATTGATAAAATGAGAATTTGGAAAAGTTACCATAAAATTTGTTCTCTCACAGACACTGTAGTACCAAGCGGAAGTTCTCATCATGCTCCTCCATCGTCCGATAATAAATTAAAATATTGTCAATGAATACTTGGAGGAACTTGTCCAAGTACTCATGGAATACCCCATTCATCAAACTCATAAATACCATAGGGGTGTGTGTCAGTCAAATGGTAAAATAGTAAACTTGTAATGTCCAAACCTCATCTTAAAGGCGGTCTTAGGGACATCATCCTCCTTGATCTGCAACTGGTGTTACCCTTATTGCAAATCGATCTTTGAGAACACTGTCGCACCCTTAATATTATCAAATAGATCATCTATCCTTGGCAATGGATATTGATTCTTGATCGTTGCCTTGCTTAATCGACGATAGTCAATGCAGAGCCTCCATGACCAATCCTTCTTTCGTATGAAAAAATAACAGGCGCACCCCACGGTGACACACTTGGATGTATCAATCCCAGGTCCAACAATTCTTTTAGTTTCATTCTCAACCCCTGTAACTCCAGGGTTGACATCCGATAATTCATTCTCACTATCGGTTCAGTCCCTGATTTTAGATCTATATTAAACTCCAATTCCCTCTCTGGATGCATCCTAGGTAACTCCTCCTACAATACGTCTGCAACTCTCTCACCACAGGAAGGTGTTCTATACCTTCTGCTACTCCCTTCTAATTTAATGCAAGGATAACATAAAGCTTACCTCCCTTGCGTATCTCTTCCATTACTGCAAGGAAGAGATGAACCTCAGGGAAACTCCCTGGTTCTGTCATACAATCACATGTCTTTTCCCCTCATCATTGACCAAGCTCAACCATTTTGTCTTCCAGCTGAGATTAACCTCATACGATTCCAGGCATTCCATACCAATCACAATGTCATAAGATCCTTAGATCGTGACGTATCGGTTGGCCCTGGTGACAAACTCTCCCAAGTTAAGGATACAACCCGTAACCTTTCCTCCAACCTTCTATTTTTCTCCAGAAGCCACCTCTATGAAGTTAAACTCGTCATGTTCAACTACCTTTACCTTAATACTTTTTAGTGTTGCACCATAAATGAAACTCTCAGTACCACCGGGATATATCAAAATACTAAGGGTCTGGTCAGCGACGATACCTGACATCTCAAGCAAAGTAGACTATTGTTCTACCTGGCAATTATTCACCGCTGCATGAATCCAATGGGCCTTGCCCAAATTTCCCACAGTAGTGGGTCCTACTGATCCAGATGCTCTAGTCCTCACCACTGGGTAGTCCAGTACTCTTGGTACCCGAAGTAGAAGATGAAATCTAACAATGAGGCCAAACTCGAACTCAATCTTTAGTTTCTAGGCAATTTGATGTGGAGCATACCGAAATAGCTCCAAACAAGCCTCGTATTCGGGCACCGTGTGGTTGCCTGGTCACAAGGCATCAAACTCATTGAGTTGATTTTCAATGAATTCCTCAGAATATACCTCTCATGGAACTGTTCCGCAAACAGTTCCCATGACACGTCATCGATGGCCATGTTCGAAAGTGGCAGGAGAGTCTTCTACCATAGAAGAGCCCTCCTCTTCAATTGAAAGACCACCATGCAAACCTTCATGATGGAGGTTTTAAATGCAGTGTGTGAAGCACAACACCCTTCTCTACAATAGTGTCTCGACAATAAATCCATCCGCGACACTCTTGGAATCAAGAACTCAACTCTCTCGAGTTCTCGGTGGAAGCTAACGGTACTAACTAAGGTGCGCTATGGGACCTCATGGGTACATGTTCCCTGACCTCATCTCAGTACCAAAGGTGAATCAAGGCCCCTGACATTACCTGGGAGGGCCTTGTCAGACCATCATCATTCCTTACTACAAGATAATCCAGCCTAAGGACTTTCTCTTCCCCTTGGGGTTTCGACTCCAAGGGTGCAGGAACTTCTGGAGGCGTCGCACCTCCTTCCACGACAACACGTTGTGAACCTCAGAGGATCCCTCTAAATGCGATCACTAAGAGGACACGTTAAGGTTTTTAATTAACACAAGGTTTAATACACACGGTTTTATTGTAGTGGAAATCCTGACGATCCACAGTCGCATGGTTGAACCTGCTGTGATACCATATGTGCCAACCCATTCGTTACGACTACAGACGAAGCAATTTTTTTTTTTTTTTAAAAGAAAGAATTCGAGAACGACAATAGTTTAACCACACCACTGATGACGAATGCAAGCACGCAGTCCAGGCAACAGACTACTATGACACCATGCACAGGCACAAATGCATCTGGGTGAAACATGTGTAGATCAACAAGGAGAAAATGACTACCCACCCAATGCAAACATGACCATGCCCACAAGATAAGAGACAATATCCCCATCATGACACAATGACCTAGAAGAATAAATACTAGGACCTCAAGCCACGTGAACCAAATGCCTTAAAGCTTCAACCCTTGCGCCAAGAGCAACTTGCAACGCTCGAAAACACTCACACAGAATGCACCGACTCCAGCCAAATTCTCCTTCGCCGCTATCTCATAGGCCGCGCCATGATCCCCTCATCGAGAATGATGTCATTCCCAGGTAATAGACGCGTCAATAACCTTGGCACAAACATAATCTATCTGGACCAAGGACTCTAGATAATTCGACGTGCTAGGAGCCAAATACCGATAAGAAAACCATGCCCAACCCCAACAATAGGTCGACGAGACACCAAAGGACGACTACCAAGGAAGACATGATCCAAGACATGACTTTTTCAACCACCCAACCTATTCATGAAGTCTAAACTAGTCAACAGTGACAATTTGTTTTTGACATTGATTATCCATTTAAATTTAGCAAATATAGAATTATAAATTATTCTTTAACTTGCCATCTGATTAACATTAAATACAATCTAATCGGCCATTCTACATTACACCTTAGTCATTAATTTCAATCTAAATAACATCACCTATGAATCAATCCGGAATTCTACATTACACTTTAGTCATTAATTCCAATCAAAATAACATCAATTACGAATTAGTTCAACAATTATGCATTACAATTTAATAATTAATTTCAATCTAAATAACATCAACTACGGGAATTATGCATTACAATTTAATCATTAATTTCAATCTAAATAACATCAACTATGGGAATTCTGCATTACAATTTAATCATTAATTTCAATCTAATTAACATTATATTCGCATTAATTCAGAAAGTCTTCATTAATCAATACTAAACCCAATTGACAGGTCTAAATTAAATTAAATTAAGATATGTCTATGAAAGAAGCAAGGTTGTCTAATCAATCAAGGTTGTCTAAACCAAACAAAGACGGTTATGCTGAGTTAAAGGTTGTTTAAACATTAAAGGTGGTTCTATTCAATTAAATGTCATTCAATCAAATTGAAGGTTGTTCTAAACACAGGTTATTTAAGGAAGAGGTTATCTGTTAGGAATGCTAAATTAATTTGTTGTCTAAACTGTCACCCTTTTACACCTATCATCTACTATTTTGTTGTTAATTGGGCAAGCCGTCAGCTAAAATTTGGGTACACGCGCTTGCCATTAGCAGGTCAAAGCCGTGAATTAAGTGCCTACATGACATGGAAACACAGGTAGGGATTAAATAAGGAGAAATCATCGTAGGGAAAAGGAAAACCATGACTTGCAGTCTGGACAAATGCAATATGTAGTCCAATCAAAAGCCAGATTTCCAGGAAATAGAAGGGCAATCGTAGACATACCCAAGGGAAAATTTGTTGGCACACTCACCCATGAATTACAATGAAAATGTGTTCTTCGGTATGGGAAGGAGCCTAATAGTAAACTCGAGTGATGAAATGCCTTCAAGTAGAAACACAAGGCATTAAATTCAGGAAAGAAACCCTCAGAAATCGCAGGGCAAAGGTGGAAGCCAACACAAGGCAAAATTGTTGTCTCTGAAGATGAAGTTATAGTTGAACTACCAGATACATAGTGTAAAGGGTTATCTTTCCTTAAAAAAAATTATCTTAAAAATTCACTGTAAAAAGGAAGCACAAGACAAAATGGTTGAGTGAAATACGAGTTCATTGTGGGATGAATCACTGACTAGAAGGGGTTTAACAGTTAAAAAAAGGGGAACTAGAAGGGACTTGATACCAATCATTGTCATTATCAAAAACACAGTAGAAAGAACATATGTAGACGCAGAAATATGGTGTCACAATGATTACACAGCTACAGTTGCAACTGGTAAGGGTTACAACAATTTTGTGGGTTCAATTCACAGAGGGTGTTAAGTCACTGAGTTTTAATAGTCAAATTTCACTAAGGTTAAACATTCCAGTAATTTAAAGCGTTGATATTAACGATTTCATTAAAACGCCCAGAAGTAAAAATTTGTTGGGATTAACTATTCAAGTAACCATTCAATTAAAATTGTTGAGATTAACCATTCGATTAAAATGCTCAGAAGTAAAACTTTCTCTTAACCACTATACACTGGCTGTCTAGAATGAAAAGCGAGTAGCTTTTCAAGCACTTGACAATCCAAACAACCGACGAGAAATGAAAAAGTTTTGCTGGGTAAATTTTTCCCCCAAGTCAATGAAGTGAAACCTAAGAAGTAGCAATCGCCAGGCAACAAGATGAAATATAGAAACACGGGTAAAGTCCAGCAAGATATTAAATTGAGGTATAGGACGAGATAACAATGAAATATAACAACGTCGAGCTTAAAGAAAACTTCGCCATCAATCAAATTTTGCAGGGTTAATTAAACCCATCAAGGTGCAAGACCAACAATCAGCCAAGGACAACAACGGAGGTAGACGATTGACAGGAACATCCTTCACTCATCATGCACGCACAGAAAAATAGGGCGTTGAGATCCATAGATCTATTAATTCCGAAGCAACTATCGTAGATCAAGCTCCTGGCCGAATGCTCAGGTGAGGACTGGTGAGCTAGGGATGCAAGGAAAAAAAATTGTAATCATCCCAAAGAAATATACCAAAGGACAGTCAAGGCAGGCAGGGATCGAAGGCCATGGGAAATTCAACATCGAGGTAATGAATATGGGACAAATTTCATTCATCAACTAGAATGCTAAGACAATCATTTTGCATATACAAATAAACATGCAGATTTAAAAGCATAAATCATACTAACAATCCACCATGTAGCAATAAAGGAAGCGTATTATTTCCCAATCGCCCGCTCTGAGTTGATGTCCTGTGCACTCCATGTAACTCCCTCTTGAAAACCATTGAGACTTCACCAGTACCTCCCAACCAATGCTAGGGGTACTCTTCTTCCCCCTTAGCCCCCTGAGTTGCCAAGGGGCCACACACACTAACCATAGAATAAACTAGCTCCCAGCTCACCTCGCAATGTCGAGCTACCACTCCTCACCGAGCTAGGTATCCCAACTCCAACAAGCTAAGTTAGTCAAGTATAAATTTTTCCATTGTAACGATACGCAAACAGAAGAGATCCTTCATCATTTTCCTCCCACCATTATATAGAGTTTCAAATTCCCTTACTTTCCCAAAATCCCCTTTTATTTAATGTTTAATAAATTAATTCATAAAAACCCTCCCCGTACAAGTGTCACCCATCCCCTTCATTCCTCCATAAATTAATTTCATTAATTAATTCATTACCCCTATTTCCTTCACTCACCTAAAGACACTCCTAGAAATTCTCCTAGGTGTCCCCACATCCCCTTACAAGTTTTAGTGACTTTCCCCCTTATTAATTTACTAGTAGAGTTTAAATTAGAAAGTTCTTAAATGGTAGATACCATAGTAAGTTGGACTATCGACTTTTTCCTAGTGTTTCCCATTTCTTTTTCTGTTTCTCTTTTTCCTAGTTTCCTAATTATTTTGGATTTCCCTCTTTCCCCTTTTTATTTAAACTCAAAAAGGCATGTGTAGAAATTTACCCTTTTTCCCTTTTTCTATTTAATGAATAATTTTTTAATAAGCATAATATAGTAAAAGAATTATTTCCCCTTTTTAAATTTTATCCCAAAAGATTTTTATAAATCAATTTAATTGCTTACCCCCTTCATGTCACAAGATTAATGAAGATTATCATATATATATATACATATACATATATATATATATACACATATATATATATATATATATATATATATATATATAGTTTTAGTTTTTTAAATAGATAGATCAAATTTTACCACCTGTACAAGTTAGACTTAGACTTTATTTTCCTAGGCTAGGTGACACTTTATTAGGGGAATAGCTTTAAATCTTCCTTAACACATTATTCATCCTAAAGCCATCTAGGTTAATCCAATTATTAAATAACAATGCGATGTTCCCTTCAGGATGCACTAGGTTCTCCAAGGGTGCCACTTGTCTTTTTTGTTTCTCTTGCCCAACGTGCCCTTGAGGGTGCACTACATGCTCTAAGGGTGCCATTCGCCTCTTTCCATTTTTCTTATCCAACATTCCCTTCAGGATGCACCACATGCTTCAAGGGTGTCACTCGCCTATTTAATGTCTTGGTAGACATCAAAAACCCCTGGAGTCAATACCTTGCTAGGTGACCTTGTGGGAGACTAAGGTCCTCTAAGGAATAAGGCACATTCCTTATTGCGCGCCCCTTAGAATCATCGTGAATGATTCTCGTAGTTTTCCCTCATGACATCGTGGGTCCTCTCAAAGTAGGTAATCATTAACCTACAGTTCGAGCCACGACAAGAGTGCTAGTAGGATGTTGCAGGGCTTATGTTCACACCTCTCCTTCAACATCTCTGGTAGTCCTACGTGACTCCTATGCTCCACATGTGAGTCTGGTTGACAAGCTATCGTCAGCTTGCATCATCAACGACTCATGTCAAAAATATATCCATAATAATATCATCTAATATGATGCACTAATACCACATATGAAACAATCAAACCCCAATAGTTCACTCACCAACTCGATCTCGAGTCCAAGGGGTTCCATCGATGCCTCTGCATCCTCGAGGTCCAAAATCCTGCACACTCAGTAAAACCAAGTCAATAGCATCTATCTATGTCAATGCAGCAAAACAACATGTCATCAACCCATAACGCCTCATAAGCAAAATTAATTGTTTAACAGTATAATAATCTGGATCACTTGCGAGCATGTGTCCTCAAACAATATATTCATTCAATGTGCTAGAGCGGGGTGTTGCAACCATTTATGAAAACATTAACACTAACTTATCATACATCATATGAGTTAACCAAGTTACTCCAATGAATAATAACTTACTATATCATGAGATCCTCTTGATAAAAGTAAATTAACTGATTAAATTTTATAACAAACAACTTGAAGTAAAAATACATAATAACCATGTGTTATTATTCCATAACAACTTCAATTAATTTACTATAGCGTCGCGAATATTTCAATAATTAATTTGAGATCAACATAACATGTATTAAGTGAGGGTCTCCCGAGCCTATGCAATTATCTATAGGTAAGCGCTGGAATCAATCCCAAGTAAAATTAATTAAGGAGTAACTTAATTCCTGGCTAGATTGAAAACTTATCAATTCATTAATTACTCCTTATCCATAGGTAAGGAGTAACTTAATTCCTTGCTAGATTGAGAACTTATCAATTCATTAATTAATGTAAAATTAGTTATGGGGGCTGAACAATAGATTATTCATTTAAATTGGGATCAGTTTTGTCCCCTATATGACTTTGAGCACCATTCTATAGTCTATGAATCTAAATGGAACGTGTGAGATCCCTAAATGCCAGTAAATAATTTAATAAATCTTCCTAGAAGAGACTCTCAAGGAACTTGTAAAACAGTTTATTTTTAGAAAAAGTGACCGCCAATCTTCATCCTTGCAGCATTGTTAAATTCCACTCCTCCCCACTCATTGAGAAATTCCACTCCTCCCCACTCATTGAGGAGTCAGTTACTTAACACTCGAGGTTTTGTGTTACTTTATTTTAGAAGGCGTGCATAGAACCAACCACGGAAGGTCATCAATAGCACCATGTCTAAATCTGTGGGTTAAAGGAACAAGTAGCGATGCAAGAAAGCCATCATGTGGTGGAGAACCGTTGAAAGAGGCATTGTATCCAAACAAGACTCCAGGCGAACTGCACTTATCTGCAGTCATACTTAACATGACAGTCGTTGGGCACTGCTTGCGCACTAGGCGCTGGGGTGTACCCACAAAAATCGAATGCAATCCCAGGCTATTCGCAGAAAAAAAGCGCATGGAACCCCAGGCCATTTGTAGAGAAAATTCATTCAACCCTAACTCATTCGCAGAGAAAACGCATGCAACCAAAGGCGGAGGAAGAAAAAACAAAGGGTTAAGGAAGGAAATGCAGAGTGGTATCCAGGTAAGATCGCAGGGCAACAATTATTTGGAATGTTGAGAGATTACCAGGCAACGTTGAGTGTGGGAACATCATTGCTCATGGTCTGAGTTAAAGTTCAAGTCTTTCTGTCTACAACTAATTAAGATTAATTATTCTAGTTAGTATGCTCTTGGAGGTAAGATTTTCCCATGTGCATATTTCTACTAACGTCTATTGTATAAATAAAGAACCCAATGTTTAAGCATTGTAATGCAATGGATGGTCCTTCCTTAGTTAGTTATGTTGGTTAGTTAGTACCTAGTGTTCGTTGTTTTAAGTGGAATGATTGGTACCTAGGGTAGAAGTGGAACCGAAAACCATTGATTCAGTTGTCTACCTTTAAGCATCACCCGTAGTTCCATTTGATGAGCGATTTTTAATGGAACGCAGAGAGTAATACAGGTGGTTGCAATAAACTCGAAATCCTCACGAGGCACCAACGATATCACTCAAGGAATCCATCCCTAAAATCAAAAGCACTGAAATGTATTTACAGTTCATCATAAAGATGTGATTTTAAATTCTCTATTACATGAGTCAAGCCATAAAATATCGTACCGGAATTCATTCTGTAGTGACGTCAGTAAAGGAAGGATTATATTTTCCAGAATCTCCATTCAATCACTAAATGCAATGCAAGAGGGATTATGGCGTGCATCTAGAAGGTCCAGAATCAATTTGAAAATACAATGACCATTTTCTTAGATAGTGATAAACCCTTAATTAATTGACAGTAACTTAGTTTCATAATGCATAGCGTCAAGAGACGATCTAAAATGAAAGGTAACTATACTCCCTTTTTCTTACACCATGATCATATATGAATATGCGGAGTTTTAAGCCTACTACTCATCAAGATCAACTCCATTACAAAGATTTGAATTTACAATAATTTAGCTATAAATCAACAATATCATACAATCAAATACCATAGCCGATGATGAAAAGATCGAAGATGTGCTTCAGTGATGGCATTTCCTCTGACCTTCTGTTGGCTAATCTATGAGACCTCATTGGTGCCTCCTAGCAAATTCTAGGTGTACTATTCTTCCCCCTTAGGCACCCAAGTCTCAAAGGGGCCACACAAACACACAACTAGAAATCCTCTAGCTCCCAGCTTGTCTCGCAACGTAGAGCCACCACTCTCTCCCAAGCTGGGTATCCCAACTCTCACGAGAAAAACCATTCACAATTATGTAGCATAACTTTACTCATAACCAGTCTACTCCATCTCTCAACTCATCCATTTGTTTTATAGAATTTTTCCACACTTGCACAATTAATTAAATTTTTAACTAAAATAATTTAAAATTTATCTCCACCATACACTTGTCACCCTTTCGCCAATTTGCACAATTAAATCCACATTTTATTTTAATAAAATATAATTTCCCTCACCCATCTTAAAAACACTTCTTAATCCACTCCTAGATGTCTCTATTATTCCCTTTATTTCCAATTAATGACTCATGCATTATAAAACTGAGTTGAGTTAAAATAGGAATCTTCTATTAGTTAGACTAGTGTTAACTAGACTCTAGATTTATATCTATGTGTACCCATTCCTTTAGCTCTCTTCCATTCTTACCTTAAATTCCAATTTGGTAATTACTTCAACATATGTGTATTATATCAATCTATAGATTTATTTTGTTTACCTTGAATTCTTAATTTTATTTACATCATCCCCTCATATTTAATTTGCAAATTTATTTTTGGTCTTCTTACTAACTTTGACTTAGGCTTAATTAATTTTTTAATTGCAAATTCTTAGACTCTTATAGGGATTCTAAAATTAATAATTTCCATGCTTAATTTCCAAACCAGTTTCATTGACTAAATTTTTAATGACACGATGTTCACGCCCTCCATGCTACAAGTGTGCCACTCACCTTTGATTCAATTTATAATTATGGGACGTGCCCTTCAAGATGGACTATGTGTTCCAAGGGTGCCACTCTCCTTTGACTGGTTTTGGTAGTTGTCTAACCCTTTGAGTTAGCACTCCATTCGAGCAAGTTTTGAGAGACTAAGGGATTTGAAGGAATAAGGAACCTTCATTATTGCGCATCGATTAGAATCTCCTTGAGCCACTCCCTCAGTCATTTCTCACAACATCGTGGACCTCTCGAACTAGGTAATTGTTAACCTACAATTTGAGCCATGGTGGGAGTGTTAGTAGGTTGTGTCATGGCATGGCCCCTTTACTCCCTTAATTTCTGGTTTATGTGCATGGCCCCTTTACTCCTTATGTGATTCATATTAGTAAACAACCATCAACCTGCATCCATCAACGAAACAATATCAATGGTCCATAAACAACATCATAATATAATCGATGATGTCACATATGCATAAATGAAATACTCAAACCAATACAATCCACTCTGTGACTCAATCTGGATGCCAAGGAGGTCTAGTGATGCCATCGATATCCTCAATCTACAAAGTTTACTGCACACTCAGGGGAAACTCGTCAATAGCATATGTCAATACATAGATATCAAACAACATAAATCATAATCCATCAACATCATTATAAGAATCCATAAGACAAATAGATAACCATATACTATAACCAGATCACTTGCATGCAAATTTCCTCAAAGAATAATTCAATATCATGTGCTCGCACGAGCGAGATGTTACAACAATTCATTATAATTTTTGGATTATTAAATCTTATAAATTAGGCATAGTGGGTTTCATCTTGAAAAGTAAGTATCATTACTAAATAAAAAATTCAATTTTTTAGAGGTCAAATAAAAAAAAACTCTAATGGAGATACATTGTTAAAGTACCAATATTGTAATATTTCAAATTTCATTCTTTATAGTCCAAATATTTGAAAACTCTAAGGAAGATGCATTCAAAGAGCTTAAACTAGTTACTCTTGGAAAAATAAAATCAAGTTTCATTTTCTTGTATGAGACAATAGTTCAACATCAAATAGCCAAACCAACTTATCATCCAAACCAAACACACATCCTCTCTACTAATGGGAAAATTCCCTAAATAAATGTCTTTATTCGATGACATCCAAAAAAACAAACGAGGTTCATTTAATCATAAAATTTCAATTCTAACTTCCTAAAGTAACTAGATATTTTAAAAGGAGTGAAAACTAGGAAATGCAATGATTAAGATTTAATGGTAACATCTAAATTTTAATAAAATAAGATTAATTGACTTTCATTTTAAACGAAAACCACTTCTTTCATATCATCATAAAAAATCAAGATATCAATCCCATTAAAAGATCACTAAGTCGATACTTAAACCAGGTCAAATCCATCTTAACTCTGGCTCTATCATGTGCCAACATGGATCAAATTCATCGAGGTAAACCTCATTTTAGAGTGAAAAACATGAAGAAAGGTCTGCACCTCAATGGATGTGATCTCACTTGGTGCACATCCAAAGTTAATATGGATCTGCGTTGGTTCCATTCATGGGAAAGAAAGTGAAATTTTTAGATGATGATATTTATCTAAATGTATATGTTTAAGATGAACTTGATACTTTGAAATTTACATCATTATGAATCCAAATAATAACAATGTCACAAAATAATAACATATATACTACATCATATCATCATATCACTAAGCAATGATATATATTGAATAACTCATATATTACATAGCAGTTGATCTAAATCTATCTTCTTTCACTTTACATAGTAGTTGATCTCAATCTATCTTCTTCCCCTTTTTTCTTAGACAAAGAGTCACACTTTCCCATAATTTTATATCAATCATATGGAAATGAAAGTTGAAATGGGAGACCATGCAAAGATTTAACTTGAGATATTGTAGTAAAAGTGAGACATTGAGGAGTTTTAGGGCCTAGTTTTTCACATTTTATATATATTAGTATTATAATGCTTTTAATTTGAAAATAGCAATAGAAAAATCACACCTTACCAAAAAATGTATAGGACTTAAATCAATGCATAATTTTTTGCATTATCTCATTATTGAAATCAATGTAGGTAATTCCCCTAAATTATTTATCATTGTGTCATCAGTAAAATCATTGCATTTCTTTGTTTTTCATTATGTTATTATTGAAATAATAATAACTAATTTCTCTTAATAATTTTTCAATGTACCATCTATAAATTAATTGCACTCTATTGTTTTTTGTTATAGCATTGTTGAAATCATTTATACTTCTTTCTCTAAATCATTTTTTTAATATCATTAGTGCAATCAATATGCCATATTGTTTTGTGTTATATCATTATCACCAAAATCAATGCACCATATTGTTTTATGTTGTATCATTGTTAAAATGAATACAACTACTTGATTATGTTGAATCATTTTTCATTGTATCATCACATAAATCAATGCATATTGATTTTCATTATGTCATTATTGAAATCAATGCAACTAGTTTTTCTAAATAATTTATCATTATGTCATCACTAAAATCAATGCATTGTATTGTTTTGCATTATATCATTTTTGAAATCATAACAACTAATTGTTCTCAATGATTTTTCAGTGTACCAAGCTTAAAATAAATTCACCCTATTGTGTTGTGTTATATCATTGCTGAAATCTTTTCAATTCCCTTATTTTTCTAAATAATATTTTTAATATCATCACTAAAATGAATATGATCTATTGTTTTATGTTATATGAATGAAACCAATATGCCTTATTCTTTTGTGTTATATCATTGATCAAATCAATGTAGGTATTAAATGATTGATATTGCATTCTCTTTTAGTTTCCATCATTGGGACATATCAATAGTATAAACCCAAACCTCTTAAATTTTGAAACATTATTCATTTTGATAACCGATTAAATAAAAAATATCTATCTTCATGAACAATTGTATATGGTGTGAATACTTTCACCCTCTTCATATTGAACTATTATCTCAGTAATATATTTTATCCCAATATAATTCTTGTTATTTTACATGCGAAACAATTTGAAAATGGATGGATGTTCAAAACATAACTAATTTTATCATATTAGAATCATCAAAAGGTAATCTCGTATATTTATATGATACATAATAAATATGCAATAAATTGTGCTAAATTTGAAGTTTCCAAGCAATCAAAATATTTGAAATTAGTAAGAAGATTGATCATATAACATAAATTTGATATTGATCTCAACTTTATATTCATTTTAAGAATTATTTAGGATTATTATTGAAATTTTTAATAACTATTCAAAATATTATACTCAGATTTTCATTGTTTTTATAGCTAGTTATTGCTTTAAAAATATATCAACATAATAAAAACTTGCATAAGACTAAAAAAAAGGCACACAAAGTTTAAAAACACCTTCATTCATGAATAAGTAAATAGATAGATGTCGATTATACACACTATGGATTACTTAAATATGGATCCATCATATGTCTAATTTGATTTTCCTGGGTCGTGATACATTTAATCTAACATATGATCCATCAATGATCATGTAAAATATGGATATGATCTATATGTTACTCTAGATCACTAAAATCAATATTCCCTATTTATTTGTGTTATATGGATAAAATTAATATGTTCTATTCTTTGGTGTTATATCATCGCTGAAGTCAATATTGATATTGTATTCTCTTTTAGTTTTCATGATTGGAATATATCAGTAATATCAACCCAAACCTCTTGAATTTTTAAACATTCTTCATTTTGATAACCAATTAAATAATAAGTATATATATTAAAGAATCATTACATATCTTTATAATACTTTCATCCTCTTCATATTGAACTGTTATCTTAGTAATATACTCAATCTCAATAAGTCCATAGATAGATGTGGATTATAAACATTATGGATTGCTTAACTCTGGATCCATCGTATGTTTAAATTTATATTCCTAGCCCGTGATAAATTTAATCTAACATATGATCCATCAATGATTCATGTAAAATATGGATACAATCTATATGTTACCCTTGATCATATTCTTAAATTTGATATCGACATATAAATATATTTCGATATAATGTAAAATTAATGTAAATATGATTTGACATATAAAATAATATGTGGATCATAACCCAATATATCATATAGATTATTATTTATCATAATATATAGATATAGATCATTTATCATATAGATTATCATTTATCATAATATATAGATATAGATCATTTATCATATAGATATATTATTTGATGTATATTATGCTATTAACCTCCAACACAATGTTATTCACAGTCCTATTGTTTTAGTGATAATGATCTCTATTGTGCATGTGTGCATTCATTGGATCATTCTTTAAGGAGAAAAGTATTACTTAGTTTTGTGGGAGAATAATTGGTGACTGTAAATGGTCTTACACAAGTACAAGTAGCTAAATCTCTGGGTTCCCTCATAAGAAATGTCAGAAGGAGATGGAATTATACCTCCTTTTGAACCACCCCTCTTGTGCATTTCTAATCAAGAAGAAGTAACAATAGATAATGAAACGATTGGAGTAGGAGAAAGAGTAGAAGGAGATAGAGTATGAGAGATAAGAGAAGAAGTAGGAGAAGACAATACCACTTTACCAACAGATGTATTAGTAGCAAGTATTTTGGCAACAAAGAACCAAATTAGAGGATTTGGTTTGAGAGCGACGATGGAGAATCAAAATAGAACCCTAAAGCTATCCTTGTTCCATGAAATGTGAAAAGATGATGGAAAACAACATTGGTTCATGTGCGAAGCAATATGTTATGTGAAAAGGATCATAGACGAAGCAAAAAAGATCACACATATGGAAACCATGTTCATGGATAGATCCTTGATGTGGTACATGAGGGATTTACTAAAGGAATTTAATCCCAATTCCAAATATCAGTGTATTATTGAGGGCCAAGAGATTGAGCAACAAAAAGGAGAAACTGTGTGGGATTATGAACAATGGTTAAAGATTTTATTGGATAGGCTATCATTCCAAATCTACGACATCCAGTGTAAAGAGTGGTTTATTGTGGGGTTGATTCCCCATATCCAATCCCTACTCACCCAGTAGAATGTGATGACTCAACTGGAGGTGGTAGAAATTTTAATGCATCTAGAAGCTACATCATGAGAGAAAGATACAATGACATTATTGATGCAGGTGTAGTCACAGCTCGCCAATGTGACAATGCAGTTGCAAGATATGGAAAATATTAAAGTCATGCATGAGAAAGTTTGGTGTACCACATGTTGGATTGAGGGGCATCGTAGGGACGATTTCCTTATACTTCTGAGGTATGTGGGGATGGTTTCATTGAGTGCATTCCCAAATTAACAATTAGAATGGCATGAGATATCGATAGTGGGCCTGTGTACCACCCTACTGCCCAACTTTGCAGAAGTATAAAAAGACACTTCATACTCCATTTTTTGAGTTTTTTAAATCCATGGGACATGATGTCACTAACTATCGATCACTCAATCTGATGCAAGATAATACTTGTGATGTATTTCGGGTATAGGAAGAACAAAAGGGTGGTGATTGTGGCATTTTTTAAAGATGTGGATACCAAGAAGGTCCTATAGTTGGTGTGGTTGTGGGAGAGGATATAGTGGNCCCCCCCCCCCCCCCCCCCCTTGTTTCAATTGTGGAGAAATTGGTCATGTATCAAGTTTTTGTAGAAAAATGCACGTGCTTTGTGCATGCTACTACAATCTTGAACATGTAACATAGGACTATCCTGACTTAATGTACACGTGGGAAGAAAAGAAGATACATTGAAATATGATACATGCAGAGCCATGTAAAAATAAGAACAAGATGAAGAAGTTGATGTGTGGGTGGTAAACTGAGGAGAAGAAAAAACAGGAAGGGATTGCGAGTACGATGAGAACTCGAGTTGGAAGCCAGAGGGGAATACAAAAATGGTAGAACAAGCCCATCCTAAGTTTGATTCTTCCCAGTAGAAATAGTTTTTGCACGATGTGTAGACATCTATTGGAGAATAAATGGAGCAGAAAGAGTTGCAATGCACAACACAAATACCACTCAAGGAGAATCAGATCTATGAATAAGTTAAATGAGTGAAAAAGAGTTTATTGGAGGATGTCAGAATATAGGAAGAGGTGTAGTGGATGACATAGAGGTTACTATAAGAGGCTCACACCTAAGAAGAGATATAATGCACTAAACAATGGTCATTGGAAGAAGATCATATAAATGATGAGTTTCATTGCTTGATTCAAAGGTCGATGGAAGAAGCGTGCATGTAAGAAAAGTTGTGACATGTCGATAAAAGAGAAATGAAGGACCACAAACTTGAATATTTGAAGTGCATAACATGCGAAAAAGAATTGCATGACTTAGGTCATGGAATGGAGACATATGATCAAGTAAGTAATTTCTTACATTTTTATTTGAGATTCCCCAATGATCATTATGCTATGTATAACTTGATGTAGATTCTAGCAACTTGTATGGGGAAGGAGATGACGGAGTAGACTATATCATCTCCTATACCAGAAAGAGATTTGTTCCAAGTCAGTAAGAAAAAGTGCACAGGACATGAATTTAGTATGACAATAGAGCTTGATGGATATGGCATGGATGGAGTCATGTTGTATCTGGGATTTGACATGAGTATATTACCAAAGAAGTCCTAGAGGGTGATGGGTAAACAATGGTTGGTCTGGTTTCTCATCCATTTGCAGTTGGAAAACCAATACAAGATATCCCCCATAGGTCAACTAGAGAATGTAGAAGTGAATGTATAAGGGCTAAAAAAAAAGGTTGACTTTGAGTTCATAAAGATTATGGATGACTCTGACACATAACTTACATTGTTTGGAATTGATTGGGCCTTTTACAATAATGCAGTGTTAAATTTGAAGAAGAGGTTGAAGTTCTTCGAAACAAATATTCTATGGATGGTCTCATCTCTGGATCTATATGAAGGAGAGAGATGAAATGAGCCAGTGGATGAGGATGCGTGGATATCAACTATTGAAAACATATATAGGATCACTAGGCACTTCGAGGATTACATTAACCCTACCACATATAAATAATCAAGATGGAGGAATTTGTAGTCCTATGACAGAGATTCTTAAGATGTTATGGAAATTTGGTAGCATAATTTATATGAAGTGTCAATAAGAAGGTGCATTCATATCTTTGCAGAATTATGTGAAGAATAATCGCTATCCTATCAGTATGATGGGTCAGAACTAGTAAGCACATTTATTGCATGGATAGGAAACAATCCTGAACATCATATGATTCACACTCTTGACATAGTGCTCATAGGAAATCCTACGTGATGGTGGGCCATACATCAGGAACCTTATCATGAATGGGTTGTGAACGAAGCATCTATGTAGGAAACACTAAGACCTAATATGGATATTCATCACTACATGTGTTCTTTTGAATGGTGGTGGATAGCCATGCATTGACATTGGACATGCCACATATTCTTAGAGGGCCCGTGCAACCTAGAAAAAAGGAAGGCTAGTCCCCTGAAACATGAGGTTTCCATGGCACATATCAATGATTCACATGCAGAAGAAATGAATTTCTCTACAAAGTATGTGGCTAATTAAATAACATCGGCTCATCCTATCACAGCTAACCCCATTCAGAGAAAAGACAAATCTCATAAGAATAACACACTCTAGGATACTAGGGAGGATAGATATGGGTGAAGCAATGCCCAACCCACTACTGATTAGTGGGAGAAGCCCAATGAAACCATGGGAGAGGGCACACTCACTTCATTCCAACAAAGAAGAAACCAACAAGGGCGCAAACCCCAGTTGGTGCGCCCTCCCTTCTGCTTCAGAAAACTCAAAGGAAATGATTTTCTCCTTGATAGAGTGGATAGATAATGAGATAAGCTTGCTCTCATAGGTGGAACCATGGAAAACAAAGTCACTAGGAGGCAACCGTGAAGGAAGGCACACTAGTTATTATTCATAAACCCTAAAAATGAAATTGTTGTGAATGTAAAATGAAAAATCAAAAAATAAAACAACCAAGACACATAGCTTCAGAATAAAAGGTAAGAATGCCTTATTTTTAGTCTCGTTTCACCATATATACCAAGGGAACCATTTATTTTACATATATTTAATTCCTCATCAAAAGGTGAAGAAGTGTTGTGCCTAAGTGATTGGCTTGTGCGCCCTAGGTGGCCTCCTTGGCCCTTTTTAATAATATTTTATGATTTCTATTTTCACATATATTGAAATGGTTTTTCTGGTTGTGAGTTCAATATGCATCATGAATATTTTTGTTTTGTTTGGGGTTTAGAGATTCATTCATTTTTTTTATTGTAAGGTATTCCATATAAAGTATAATCTTATATCTTTTGAGCAAGCTACATTTAAAAAGAAAACCAACATACATAAATGTATACACATACAAATAATTTAGTATGTAGAGTACTTTTTGTTTCCAACCAAGAACATATTCATCTTCTCGACAATTAAATCGATTTCAAAATAAAATATAAACTAGTGCATTTCTTTTCTTTCTCTTTGTAAGATATAAATAATAATATTTTCACAAAGATAGCATTCTACATATGTTCTTTGTTATTCTGATAAATAATAGACATGCCACTGATATTATCAATCTATAGGTATGTCAACAATTCTTGCTAAAAATAGCTCAATAGTAAATAGAACACAATATGCACTTAGTTATAAACCAATATCATAGATTTTGCAACCATTCTCTACATTAATTTGGTTTAATCATTATCATAACAAATATAAATGAAATAAGAGAACATATTTGAGCTTGCTTCAATAGCTGGAAAAAAACTGAGTAGAGAACTAGTTCCTCCCAACCATAAACATGGATAGCCAAATCTACTTGTCTTTGTCACCCCTGAGACTAAATCATTATTCCATGGGGACTGAAAAACTGTATAGCCTTTCCCATATTTCTTTGATTTTTTTTCTTCACAGAACCACCAAACTTATTTCTTCAGAAGTACTCAATAATTTCCTACCTCATAACATGTTTTTATTTAATAAATTTCCTAAACATTTTCATGTTGGCATCATCCCTAACCCTAGGGAGTAATCTTGGAATATTGTTGTGCTAGATTGTTCCCTCACATCCCACACATATGGGAGTAGGGTTCCACTTTTCCCATGGATAATAATTCACTCCGGTGGTTTTCTCCTTTTCATTAGCCCATGGAATAATGATTTACTCTTTGTAATTGGATTCTCTAATCAGTTTACCTCTTGTTAATTAAATAGATTAAAAATAAAAGTTACAAAAATATTCTGTATCAATGCTTATGATGACTTAGTTACACATAATTCATTTCCAATACTTTCACAATATCAAATTTTGAAATAAACTAGCACGAAATTAAATGTGTAATTATGTAAATTGAGGGACATTACATCCTCTCCACCTTGAATTCAAAATCGTCCTTGATGTTCCAATTTGAGCATACTAGTTGAAAAACAAATATGGGTATGCATTTCTCATGGTTTCCTCCATCTCCCAAGTAGCATCCTCCGAACTAAAATACCTACAATGCACTTTAGCCTCAGCAATGACTTGGTTCCACAACACAATTTCCTTGCTTCCGAGAGCATGTGGGGGATCCACCTGAATAAATTTCCAATTTACAACATGAGTTATGTCATGTACATAATTATTTAATAGTGAAAAATGAAATACATTGTGAAATTTTAGGATGCATGGAAGTGCAAGATGGTAGGTCATTGGCCCTACCCTGGAAAGCACTTGAAATGGATTGCAATACCTTGGTTCCAACTTTGTAATTTTTTCCAATTTCAATGAAATGTTGTTGGGTCTGAAATTAAGATAAATATGATCCCATGCGTTAAATTATGCATGTGTTCTTTTCAAATATGAAAATCTCTTTTTCAGTCCTATGAAATTTTTAGGTTTTGTTTTTCTTTTTGTACAAACATTTCCATTTCTTTTAACATATTTGGGCCCAAAATAATCCTTTCAACTGGGATATCACAACTGATGGGTGTTTGGTATTTTGTATCATACTTTAACTCAAAGGGAATTGTTTTGGAAGAGGTCCAATAACCATAATTGTACGCAAAATCAACCAAGTGGAGGTACTCTTCCAACTTTGTGGGACAGTCCATCACATACATCTACAACATATCCTCTAATATTCGTTTATTCCTTTCAATATGACCATCATTTTGAGGATACTAAGTTGTACTAAAATTTAGTTGCGTATCCAAACCACTAAATAAATGCTTCCAAAAATTCAAGGTGAATTATGTATCTCTGTTTGGAATTATAGTGTTTGGTATACCATGCATCTTAAATATTTTGTTCATGAAAATTTTTGCAATGTTTATCACCTTATGAGTTGATTTCACGAGAATGAACTATGCAAATTTAGTAAGTTTGTCCACTATTATCATAATGGAATCATTCTATTTCTTAGTTTTAGGAAGCCCTGTAGTAAAATCCATGCTTATTACTTTGCATTTCTACTCAAGAATGGGTATTTGCCGCAATATTCCAGCTCGGTGATGGTGTAAAGTTTTAAGTTGTTGGCACTCAAAACACCTAGCAAGATATTCAACCACTTCAATTTTCATTATGAGCTAGAAATGTTCCTTTTTCAAGGATTTTATAGTCTTTTGCTACCCTATGTGACTTGAGTACATTTTTTTATGTACCTTAGCCAATATTAAATTTTTCATACCTGCACTAATTGGAATGTAAATTTTTTCCTTATATAGTCATAATCCATATTGATTACATCTGAATTTCGACTCTTCTTCACCCAAATTATCATTCTGTAATTTTTCCCATAAATTTTTATAAGTTTCATCATGTTCTACTCTTGATTTGTTTTCTATTTTAGATCACTTTGCAAATTAATACTGTAAACTACATTTAATTTTTTGTTGAGTGTGTCGGCTACTTTAGTTTTTTTCGCTTAATTTGTTTTATCTCATAATCATACTCACTTAAGAAAGATAAACATTTTCCCTATCTTTCATTCAATATTTGTTGATTGAAAATGTATTTTAGACTCATATTATTTGTTTTCAACAAGAATATCCTACCCAATAGGTATTTCCACCACATATTTAATGCATGCACAACAAAATTTAATTTCAGAGAATGCATTGCATAAATCTTTTAATGATTCTTTTTTTTTCTTGACTCATAACAAATTACATGATCATATTGTAACAACACTCCTCCTAATCCTTCTTTCGAGGCATTAGTATATAGAACACCAAATTTTTATGTGCATCTACTATTTTCAACATAGGTATCGTTTTCAATAATATTTTATGTTTTTTAAATCTCTCTTGCCATTTTTTTGTTCAGGTTCCTTTCTTCCGTAATGAAGTTATTGGAGAAGCAAGTTTGGAGAATCCCTCTATAAAATTATGGTAATAACATGTGAGACCAATGAAATATTGGACATCTGACACATTCTTTCGCACTAGCCAATACAAGATGGATTTGACCTTTTCTGATTCAATTGATATTCCTTCACCAGAAATTACGTGTCCCAAATATTGTACCTTGTCTTGGTAAAATTAACATTTACTAAACTTTGCAATAAAGTTGGTTCCCTCTAAGTGTCTCCAAGAATATTCTTAAATGTTCCTCGTGTTCCTCCTTAATTTTAGAATAGATCAATATATCATCTATAAACACAATCACTAGTTTTTCTAGATACTTTATAAACACTTTGTTCATCAATCACATAAATGTAGTCGGGGAATTTGTCAAACAAAAACATACTACTCTGAATTCATAATGCCTGTATCTAGTTAAAAATGTAGTTTTATGGTGATAACTTGATCGCAAATCTATCTTAGAGAAAATATTAGCTCCTCCAATTTGATCAAACAAGTTATCAATGTGGGGAAAAGGATATTTTTTTTTAATAGTTATCTTGTTAAGTTCTCTATAGTCAATACACAATTGTAAGGTTTGATCTTTATTTTTGACAAACAAAACTAATGCTCCCCACAGAGACACATTGGGTATGACATACTATTTATCTAACAAATCTTGAAGTTGCATCTTAATATTTATCAATTATGGAGTACTCATATGGTAAGGGGCCTTAGACACCGATGCAAACCCGGTTACTAAGTCAATGGTGAAATATATGTCTCAGTTAGGAAGTAGTGCTGGAATTTCCTCTACAAATACATCTTAGAACTCTTTCAACAATGGATCATTCCTTAACAAATTACCATCCCTTTCTCCAATATTATTGAATATTTGAACAAAATAAATATTACAACCTTTCATTACACTCCTTTTTAATGGTAAAGAAGAGATCTCTCTTACCAATACTCTCCGTGGTATTCATTTCATTGTTATGTTTTTTTAAAAATTATTTGTTCAATTAAAGGTCTCCTCACACAATTTTACAAGGGGTGAATGTTTCTCCAACCAATACATGCCAATGAGTAGATCATAAGATCCTGATGGTAAAATTATAAAACTAACCCAATATCCATTCCATCCATGTTTACTGCACATTGTTTTACCATTTCAACAACTTTTATATTTGTTCATGTAGCTAACTGAACTAGCCATGATTTCTTATGTTTGATTTTTTCTAACTTATAGTTTTGTATGCAACTATAGGTGAAATATAACACAGAATTGCACTAGAGTTTATGAATATAGATATAGGTTTATGATTTAGCATACCTTCTATATCCACCATGGAATATTGGTGGTTAACTTTTCAATTTTCTAGGGCATCATTGATTTTTTGTATTATTTAAGCAATATCATTTACTATTGTCACTTCCTAAACATCGTGTACTATTTGATTTATGTGATTTTTTAAATGGAAGTTTCGGTACAGGTGGGGTCTTTTATAGTCCCATCACTAAAGAGATTCCCTAACTGTATCACTAACTATTTTGTTCACAAAATATATAAGTTTATTTATGTTCTGAATTGATACACTTTGTTTTCCAACAAATCTATTATTTTTCTTAATTGGCACGTTGTCTGAAGGTTTTTGAGGATGTTTGAAATTTTTCTTTTTGGGATCAATCTTGTCCTTATGTTTGTGCTTCCATGTTTTCATTTTCTTTTCTCTATTTAAATTTAGTAAAGAATAATTAGCATGCCTTATGACTTCACCCATGGTCTTTGGATTAAGGAATTCAATTTTGTCCTTATATAATTAAGGTAAATATCTCACGAACCTATGAACTGTTTCCTTCTCCTCACAAACGTAAGGTACATATCCCATAAGATTAACAAATTTAGTCACAAAATATTCAGTGAACAATTGTCCAAACATTAGCAAAATCCATGGTGCCATGTGGTGCCCTATGATTGGGCCATGTGTCACCCTATAATTATATCGTACAATACAATGAACACTCATTCAACAAACCAGTCAAAATGCATGGGCAATTTCCACATTAGTTTTCATACAACCACGTGTCATGCCATGTCATCATACATACTACCAAGTCACCTACCCAGTCAATTGCCACATTAACATTCGTACAACCAAGTCACCCTTCCATGTCAACATGTGTACAACCACCTATTTTTCGTACTTCCATTTGTTAGCCTGTCATTGGGCCACATCACGTATGGAATGCCATGTGTCATTCATATACTTACATGTGTCAATTCCATACTGGTCCAACTCAGCCTAAAAATGTCAAAAATGAGTGACATGTGTCACCTCCTAGTGCTACCATGTGTTATGCTCACATCATCATAATGTCATGCTGATGTCACCTATCATATTGTTGATGTCATGAGTACATGTTGACTTTGACCAGTTTGACATTTTGTCTATTTGTGAAAATGATCAGAATGTGATAACCTTCACATATGGTGTTGGTTTTGTGTAATTCTGAGATTTTAATTTTTTAGGCCTTCTTGGATCCATTTTGGATCATTTAGTCGCACCGAAAATAAAGAAGACACACTTCTGAATGAAGAGAGGAATCATAGAGAAATATTCTCGAATGATTACTACCAACATCACAAGGGAATGTGCATCTAATAGAAGATGATTTGGCGAGGAAATTAATATTCCCATGATTTCATAAAGATACGTGGACTATGAGCATGTTCCAAAACTGTGTGAGGCAGTTTGTCAATAAAGAGAGTGGAATAGAGTAAAAAGAAATAGAGCTCCCAAGTAGAGAAAGATACAAAAGGAAGAAACGACATTGAAAATAGAGCTAGAGAGTCAAACACTCATCTAGAGGATTCACTAAGATGTATGTTGTGTCAAGCTCACTCCGAGCCTTTGTAATGTTCTAATGTTTCAGGATATAATTCTGAGTCTCTCATATGTCTGAGTTCAAAAAGGATACACATAGTGCAATATGTTGTAACCCTGGGGAATTATCTAGATAGAACATCAGACTCTCTTTCTATTGAATATATTTTACTTAAGGCATGCTTTTGTTCTATGGAATGAAAGGAATAATAAAGTTGCACTGGTTTTGATCTATTGCATGTAACTCATGTGTTATTTGGATATGTGTCCATATTTATTTACTTATTGATCAATACTAAGTTGAGGTTAATGATGTGTATGAATTCTATCTCGAATAGATCTATATGTATTTATCCCTTCATCTTTGTCACAAGACTATATGGTCTTTGTGATCCTCATTGCATCTTGGGTGAGACCTTCTTCATCCTTGGCTAAATATTGATATGTCCATGCTTTTGAGTTTTTGTTGGTCAAATCTGAATGAACCCTTGGTATAAAATCCACAGTGTTAGGAAGGATGTGTGGATGTGTGAAATAACCTAAGAAAATGTCATGGATTAAAGATTTTTTTTTTTAATTTTAAAATTGAATATCATGGATGAAAAAAATTCTTGGATTTTAGATGTCAAATTGAAGTTTCAAAATAATGGCACTTTTTAAAATTAAACCTCATGGATGAAATAATTTTTTTTGGCACTTCCTAAAATTGAATTTCATGGTTGAAAATCAATTTTGGATTTTAAGGTTGGTGTATTTTTCCATGTTGTTTGTAGGATGTCTACGTGAAATGGGAGACTAGAATCATTAAAAGTATGGGTTAGGGATTGAGGTGATGCATTAGGAATACAAATATATTGGATGTTACACTCATAGCTAATTGTCTTCCTCATTATATTTAATCTCTAATACATCAAATAATTATTATACATGCCATATTTACTGAGATAATACACTCAACACTTAATATAAGTTGATTGACTTCTTTATTTTAGTACACATGCCATAAAATGGAATAGATGATTTATTATACGAGTAGAACTTTCTTACATATACTTCCATCCTACATAGAATTGAAATTTGTTTTAAAGATTCCTATGAGTGTTTTCAATTATGATATATTTACCTCAACATTTTTCACATTGGTAGAGAGGGAGAATTAGAATTTCTTCTAGACATGCACGTGAGTTTTTTCAATCATAATCTCTTCCTATAAGAAGTTTTCCCACTAATATACTAATAGAGAGGGATAATGAAAATATATTTATTAATCCAAAAATAACTTGTTTTAAGTATAGAAACACATCTTCCTTATATTTGATACATATATGGGTTCAAAAGAATGAAATTTATTATTACATATAAATCCTTTCCTTTCGAAATGAAACCCATTATGCTTAAATTCTAAGATTTAATATTCCAAAATATTAATGAATTATTTCATATTTAATCATTTTATATACAAAGTTATTTTTCATGAATATAAAAATTATTTTCATTAAAAACTAGATCAAAGGTTATTGTTATATAGACTTCAATTTTATTTTACATGATTTTCCTTTTGATCATGCTATAGTAGATTCACCATAAGAAATTTTGATAAAAACAAATTATACAACATGCAAGAGTCATATTTGATGGGAAATACTATTATTTGATAGGATGAAAGGTTTACATGATTTTCCTTTTAATCATGCTACAATAGATTCACTGTAAGAAAGTTTGATAAAAACAAATTATGCCACATGCTAGAATCATATTTAATGGGAGAGAGTCACATTTGATGGAAAATGTTATTATTTGATAGGATAAAAGGCTCACATTTTATGGACAATGAAATTTATAGTCATTAACAATTTTCCTGGATCGTAGTGGGCAATTACAAGAAGCTAGCGCTATACCTGGATGAGGTCGCCTGCAATGTTGACTTGCTGAACAAGATATTCAAGTATCTGGACATGGTGTCTTTGGCCATGGCTTCACCTAGAAACTCACTGTTACAACAATCATGGTTGAAACTCACAGTTATAACAGTCATAGTTATCTCTTACTAAAGTAAGCTTTATTCTAACACCCTCCCTTAATGCTTACTTTACAAATTACAATACAACACAAAAGATTACAACACTAGAACTTTCATCTCTCTGTCTGATCTGGTCTTCCTCAGCACTGAAACTCACTCTGCAATCACATGGCTTCTGCTCTTTCTTCTCCCTCTTCTTCTAGCTTTACATCGACACATTTAAAGTCAAGAATTCTTCTGACCATCATTGTAGCATTTGTATACTGGACAATTTGACAACTCGACTCATCGGGGCTTCCGTGATAAAAGGTGCCAATTATTGATGCATTCTATTAACTTGCCTTCATCTGTCGGATTTTTTCTTTCGGCTATCCTTCAGTATATAGAAGAACAGTTTGGATACTGAATGTCTTCAACATTCCTTTACACAAGGTGACTTCCAATAAAAACATTGTACTTGAAACTGGGGCTACCAGCTTGCATCAAGATACAAGTTCTTATTTTTACATAAACACTTAAACAATAGCACATTACACTCACCACACATACACAAAACATAACCTATAACTGTTGATCTTGGAGCACCGAAGAACAACAAGATCCACCAGTGTATAACAGACTTATACACATACTCAAACCAATGATGTGTTCTCTTGGCACCGAAGAACATCGAGAACCACTAACTTTAACATATGCTACTCTATTCAATGATTGGTTCTTCATCATTTGATTACAAATAAAATCACACTCTCTCACACACATATAATATATCTAATATACATAAACAAAATTTAAACACACCACAGATACATATATAAGTAGAAAAGCAGGGCAATGACTCTTTATGGTGTTTCTTCCTTCATATCTATCCACACCGAGATACCAAATGCTGAAATATTTTCGATGGTCATTTGCTCTGAATGCGGCAGCTCCTTAGTGAGATAATCGTACTTCATGGATAGATCTATTGCACGCTTGATGCATTGTCCTTTGGAGTATCTTGTAACTTCAGAATGTGAACTAACTTCCACTTCACCTTCCTTCATCCTTAAATCTTTTACCCATTTTAATAAAAATATTTATAACTTCACTTTATACACATGCATTTACTTTATCCACATGGAATAAGCCACGACCCAATAAAAAATATATATAAACAATATATATATTTTACCACACTTTACCACTTAAACTCATTATTTCATTTATGCAATTCCGATTTGCCTTCACTCCATGCATGTGAATTTTACTCACACTTCAAAACTCCACTCATGCATGCAAACTACCTCCACACTCACACATGCAAATCCGAAATTAAACTCAAGCAGCAAAGTCCATGCATGCAAGAATACTCACCAGGTCCACTCAAAGGCAAATACGCAGCAGAGAGACAACACTCAGGCACCCTCAACAGCAAACTCTCCACGCAGTAAATCGGTGCAATCACAGCAGCATGCAAAGGTGTGAACAGCGTACATAGTTTGATCAATAGCGACGGCTCCTTCTAGTAGATAGTTCCTGATGGCAGCAGCAACTATACCCTTCACGCGGGCCCGATCAGAACAAACGATAGCATCTGCTCTCTCTGCAAATAATTAACTCTCCACACATAGCTCCTCGAACAGCTCCACGCTTAGACTGCTCACGCACTCTTGCACACAACGTTCAACATTACTCCCGCTCTGATACCAAAATAAAGATTGGAAGAATTAATTCACACAACACAAAACGTTTTCATTACTTAAAAAACAAATGGAGGTTACATATATAGCATGCAGATTACGGACTCAAGTGGATCTGATTAACTAAAAATAGTAAACCTAGAAACTCAAGCTAAAAATAGTAAACCTAGAAACTCACTGTTACAATAGTCATGGTTGAAACTCACAGTTATAACAGTCATAGTTATCTCTTACTAAAATAAGCTTTATTCTAACAGCTTCTTTCGTCAACAAGAAATGGAAGCAGGCCACCTACGATGAGGGTCTCAGAGTGGGCAGTTGAAATCCGTGGTCGTGGCTGTCGGCGAGTTCAGGCGTCTCTACGTGAACTGCTTGCACCCTCTTCTCTCTAGAAATAATAGCAGTTATAAGCATTTGAAATCTGGTTCAATATCCAATGATGCTTCGTCTTCATCCAAGCAAAAGTGGAGCAAGGACGAGGTCTATCTTTCCCTCTTGCTATTTTCCATCGATCGCTATTAGAGAATACCTCCTCTGGATTCGAATTCAGCTCGCATGGCCAGAATTGTGTGCAGGCCCTGTTCGGATGAGCAACAACCAGCCTCCTATTCCACCGCTTTCACTTCCGATGTGCACCGCCTTCTGGATGGGTGGAGAGGAAACTGTGCTTTCACCCATCTAATGCAAACAACAATACTATTCAGCAAGGAAAATCAACATTAACGCGGAAGATGCAAAGTATTGCTGGGATCCATGGATTCACAATCTTCTTCCAAATAACTCTCACACAGACAGACAATATGATAGGTACCAAACAGTTGTTTCAGAAGGTTTGAGTATCTTCAATTCTGTAATATTAACATTACTTGTAGATTACTTCCTAAATCTTTACTTCTTAAATCTTCTGATCACATAGACGTATCAGACAATGGTTTCGTTCTCATGGGTTGCAGATATTTACATTAAATTCTCCGCATATCAAAATCACATATATTTTATTAGGGTTGTTGTGCATATCTGGCCACTTGTTAAAAAAAATTAGAAGTCGGAATCTCTGCAGATGTAATACGGCTATAAATACTGTTATTATTGAAAAAGCCAGGAGAGTAATATCCATTTAACTTGCTATGTAGTATTGAATAATGCTATGCAGTATTGAATAATGCTATGCAGTATTGAATAATGTAGCAGGTGGATTATAGGTCTTAGAATTTGAATTACTTTCAGATTTTTTAACCAAAATCCACTTTTTAAATCCTAAATTTATCTAGGATTTCAATGTTGTGTAGTAAATTAAATAACCATAAATCCATCTACACTTCAATGCTGCTCCTCCTGTTTGTTCGAACCGGGGTTTGGAACTGAACTTATCCTCAGGAGGATAGATGGGGCGATTCAGGTGAGATCGAATGCAGATCCAACTTTCTATTCATTTGTGGATCTGGGCGGTCCGACTCCTTCTTTCTTAAGGAAGTTTTCCCAAGAGGGCTTAGTTTATCTATCTATGATTTATGTTCTTTTGTTCTTCTTTTTTCTCTTTTGTTCCGATAAACATATTGATAAATCCCGATCCAAATGGGAATTAATTTCTAATTTATCAGGATATGTAAATCCACTATATAGATAGGTAAATATCGATCCTGTTTATGAATTAACGGAAATGTGCAAAAGCTCTATTGGCTTCTGCCATTCTATGAGTGTCTTCCTTTTTGCGTATAGCATTGCCATTCCCTCTGGCAGCATCCATTAATTCGTGACTCAATTTGAAATTCATATTTCAACCCGGACGTTTTCGAGATGCCCCTAATAACCAACGAATGGCAAGTACTTTTCCTTGTGTATTGACCACCATAAAGCCGTGAAATGCTCCAAAGGTGTTGCTGATTTTGATAGGCCAGATATGCACAACCCTGATAACCATATCAAATTCACTCTTATTATGAATGGAACCCTTTCGGTGTTCTCCAGCCGCGAGTGGGCTGTGCTAGTTTAATTAAGTTTCTCTTAAAATTCTAGAAATTCCTAAATAATTAATATTGGATAGTGGTAAATTATGAAAATAAGCAATTTGATGTGAATACTTAATCTCACTTCATTTTAGGAGTAATGTTTATTTTTTAAACCACCATAAATATTATTTGGCATGAAAAGTAACACATAAAATTTCACACTGATAACTCAAACACTTATAATAATAAAACCATATCACCTTCCTTTATTCTCATAAAATTAATTACAACTGTTTTAATTAATTTGTAAAAACATTTGATTTTTAATTATTATCTCTGTGATATTATGAACAGATAGAAGTTAATTTAAAAATTGATACAAAATATCAAATTGCTAAAATTGCAATGTGAAGTTGAAAACAAAAGAATCCATGTACTATGTGAAACTAAAAAATTTGATTATCAAGTAACGTTTGCTCCACTAATAATGGAAGGTACTTGGCTGCTAATACTCCACCGAAAACGTTGATCTATAAAATGTCTTTATAGATCGCCAGATCCTACTTTAAAGAGAAACAATGAATTATCTCGTTGCTCAAAAAAACACAATGGGCTCTCGTAATGGTAGTTATGTGTTCATAATATGGAAATTCATAAAAATGTGGCAGAGAATCAGTGGTTTGAAGAGAAAATTTAAAAAGAGGATAAGCTAAACAATTGGGTGCACAACTAGGGAAGCCTTAGTGAATTTTATTCGATGATAACACTTTAAAAATGTTACTTTTTGACTGTCTGCGTCTGCAACCGTGTAGGAAGTAAAACATGGCTTATGTATGTGATTTTCCACCATTTCTTGTGATTGAGTGTGAGTGAAAAACAGTGGGATCTCTTTGGATGGCCTCTACAACCATCTTATCTCTTTCTTCCAAATGTTTTTTTAACTGTGTTAGTTTTATTAAGGAAACAAAAGATATTAGGGAAACAAAAAGATCTTTGTCTTTTAGAGATTTTCACAACCACAAAATATTAAAAAAATCCAACACTATCTTTAACCTTTCTTAAAATTTTAATTCTTTTACATATTTTTTCCACAACCACAAAATATTAAAAAAATCCCACACTATGTTTAACCATTCTTAAAATTTTAATTCTTTTACATATTTTTTAATTTATAAATATTTGTATTGAACTTTTTTAATTTATTAATATTTACTATAAATTTCTTTTAATATTTATACCCATTTCAATTTCACTTTACTAGATTGCCCAAATTACCCATTAAAAGAAAACTATTCCATTCAAACTCACCATATAAATTAAAATAACAAAAAAAATTCAAAATCTCATCAAAGAACATCGGACATACTTGACCTCAAAATTGAAACGAAAGAAAATCCTGATTCAAATAGTTGTTCTTGAGTCTGGGAAGAGCTACCCGGCCTTAAGATTTGTGTAGAACATTATGCCCTCATCTAACTCACTCAATAGCATCTTAGCATCTTATGTAGATATGCTAGACTACCGGAGCGCTATGAATTCTTCCTTGGAGTTTGTTCCAATCCCCATACCAAGTTTAAGACAATAATAATGCTCTTTAGTGAAAAATAGTACCACTCCCATGCGACCCTCGCTTGTGCCATAAACGTAGCTGGTTGTAATAACATTAGGAACCAAATTTCTCTCAATTTCCTTGAAATGCACTTTAATTTTGTGAGCCATGAACTCCAAACTATTAATAAAATTTGATTTCATTGGAGCGAAATTTCTCACAACATGTAGTTAGGAAGGTCAATAAAGAATTAAAAAATTTAATTTAAGTGTCTCTCACCCACTAACTCATACATTTTCCTAGAGAGTTTGATTTCCAAACACCACCAAAAACATTTAAAAACTCAAATACCTCTTTCCAAAACAACTTTGCAAAATAACATTTAATAAACAAATGATCCACCGATTCTTCCTCTATTTTTGTATAGCACATATCTATTCGTTTCATGCCCTACATAGCACAACCTTTTTGATCCCTACCAACCTCTCTTTTGGACTTTGTTCCACATCAATATCTTATTCCAATTTTTCCTTAATAACACCATTTTCCTTATTCCAATTCCATACTAATAAAGTAAGTATAATTGATGCATTATATGGCCATGTCACTCTACAGATCTAGCTCCTCCATTGAAAACCAATACCACCTCCATCTACCTTATTGTATTTTTCACTCCAATATCTACCAAAAAATTCTATCATAATCCTTCAAATAAAATCTCAAGTTCTTAAAGATAACTTAACTCTCACCTATATCTACATAAAAAATTGTTGTTCTCTTGGATTCTCATGTTCTTCGATATATGCTTAAAAATGACTAAGTGTTAAAGAAGTTAATGAATGTCTAAGTATACAATAGTTTTCTTGGATTGGGAGTGTGACTCATCGGTAGCCTAGAATGAAGGATTGATATTCTCTAGGTGAAGAAGCTTAGACTGAACAAAGTAACCTTGGTGTTGCCAAGAAGCCAAGTGTGAAGTGTTACGGTGTTGCATGACCTCAAGAGGTGCACAATCTCAAGGCACTTTGTGGGGATGTGAAAGATCCCAATTTAAAAATATTTCTTACAATATAGACCTTCCTAACCTACTAAGTCATGAAAACTATGGTGATCTTGGAACATTTCTCTCAATTATATTTTTTAGCATAAAATTACAATTTTAAAGAAATCAAAGCAATCCCTTAGCTTCTTAATGTCCAATAAACCAATTGGTCTCAATAGACGTTAATCACCACCATCATCATCATAAAATTGATGTAAAAATATTTAATTTAAGATGGATATTAAAATATGTATTTATGATCTTAAAAAATGAAAAAAAAAAATAAAATAAATCCATTGAATCATCAAACTGATTAAAAGTTAATGGTAATATCTAAATTTAAATAAAAGGAGATGAAGTATATATAAAAAGAGAAGTGGTTAATTCATATAAGGTCTCGTTCAAATGATTTGCGTATCATATTGATATTATAAATTTGAGCTCGATTTAAAGAAACATAGGTATTCGCTTGGTTTCAAATGGGTATGAAAAGGTTAATGGCAATATCTAAATTTAAATAAAAGGATATGAAGTATATATAAAAGGAGCAGTGGTTAATTTAGTGGTTAATTTATATAAGGCCTCGTTCAAATGATTTGGGTATCATATTGATAGTATAAATTTGAGTTCTATTTAAAGAAACAAAGATATTCCCTTTGGTATAAAAAGGATACGGGAGTCATTGTTTAAATTATTTTTATTATTGTAACCTTGGAATTATGGAATTGATTAATCTTATTAATTTTATTTAAAATATTTTTATAGTTATAACCTTCAAATCGATTAATCAGTTAAAATTGAAAAATAATAATAGCTTTCTCATTTTTTATTTTGCAATGTATTAATGATGTACTGTGTTTCTCGTTAAATTAACTTTTGTATTTTTTCTTCCATCTAAGAACACTAACAACAACCTATATAGAATAGTGCATTTATAGCTCAATTGTTTTCTTAATTCTTTCCACATTAACAATTCCTTATGTGAAATCGCTCTACAATTATATTTAAATTGTTGAATATTTAATCAATTTGATAAAAATCAAATTCACTGTTATATAAGTTGTTTATTGTAATAAGTGTTGCATGAAGTGTAGTTCCTGCCAAGTAATGAAGTAAGCTACCATGTAGCATTAGTGAAGGAGATAAGATGAATATATAGCAACCAACCAATTTATGGAGGTAGTTAGTTAAATCTATGCGAAAAAAATATTGTTTGAAAGGTTGAATTCATCTTTTGGTCATTGCATAATAAAAGTGATTTGGTTACATAATGAAAAAGAATAAAATTAAATAATATAAAAATAAATTAAAACTAAATAATACAAACTTTACAGAATCAAGTCTTGGAACCTGTTAGAAATATTTAATCAAACTCAAAAAATATTAAATATTTTTATTAACTTTGTTTTATTTTATTTTTTAAATTAAAAAATGATAATACTTTCAAATTAATTCACCATATGTTTTAGAAATTGAAAAGAAGGTTAACATCCATAATTTCATATTCAAACATATATTTTGATATTCAAATATATATGACTCTTTAATCATCTTAATTAATTGAAAAACTAAATTATGACTATATTACATTATGATGCATCTGCATTCATAATCATTAAACACACTACAGAGATATGTTATTACTAATTGAAACCTTACAATTCTTATGACTCTTATTATGACAATCCTAGACTTTTTTTTGTTAGGGTTTCCACTCACCTTACTTTCTTTAGCTATTTGTAAACGATTAGATTGGCCTTTCATCAATTGACAAAATTAAATACCTTACTTTCTTTAGCTATTTGTAAACGATTAGATTGGCCTTTCATCAATTGACAAAATTAAATACAACAGTTCATGTCTCGTTAGAAAATGGCATACCTCATCATTTATTGAAAAATTGCATTGTTACACAGCAAATTCAGGATATAATGGTAAAACATCCAAAAATAAAACATTGGAAATAATAAAATCTGTAATAAGATTTTGAATCTATTCTTCAATAAAATGAGAAAAAATGTGATATTTTTAATATATAAAATAAAAATAAAAATTAAGTTTCCTATATCAAACATTAGAGATCATAGGAGAAAATATATAGTGAAAGGCAAGTTAATACTAAGACAACGAGTGAGCGATTGCTATAGTACCTCGGGCCTAATAACCTATTAAATTTAAATCTTGGCATTAACAACCGCTTATGTGATCGTCAATTCTATCAAAAATCGAATCCATTGTTACCTGTACTATTTAGTGTAATAACTTTTTACATTTAAATATTGGCTAAGTTGAAAATTAAAACAAAACACTAAGGATAAATGCAAATATTACAAATATTAATTATCAAATAAATTTATGAAGATTTATTAATATTTAAGATAAAAAATAAAAGTAAAAATGAGAATTAATATTTTAGTTAAAATAGAGAATTAAAGTAAAAGATGAGGAAATAATAAATACTTACACTATAAAGATTTATAAATATTAAATTTATGAATATTTATAAAATTTAAGATAAAAAATAAAAGTAAAAAATGAGAATCATTATTTTAGTTACAACAAAAAAATATTTTAGTTAAAAAAAAAAGGAAATAATAAATACTTACAATATAAAAAATTATAAATATTTTGTAATATATATATATATATATATATATATATATATATATATATATATATATATAAAGTAAAAAAGAGAGGTGGATCTTATTGTATTAGTTACCAAAATGTACAAATATGCTTGGTCTGTCAGTTGTCCCATCAAATTAATGAAAATCGGAACAACTAGCAGCCTATGTTGTCCATGACAAAAAGTAGGAGGTCATCTGTTCTGCCCATAGGAAACCAAGGCAGATGGAAACCCGCAGTCTGAAGATGAACCAAAGATCTTGAAAATAAAGCAATTTTAAACTGTGATAGTTGCAGAGCCATAGCTCTAACCAAAACTAAAATTCTAACTAGAAACATTAACGAAAATAGTTACTCGGTGGCCTCTGAGGTGGCCATGTCAGCATCGCCTTCCTATGTTCCCGCTCTAGCTGGAAACATGAAAGGTTGCGCGCATGTCGGGCATCTCTGCCATGCTGGCGCATTAGAGTATGTGTTGTATAACATATCAAAGTGTTGGCTAATGAGGATGGAAGGACTTGGTCCACCACTTGGCTCCTCAATTCAAACATCAGATCCAAGTGCTCAGGGTGGAAGAATGGCGGTTGGACATGCCACGATTCCTATATGGTGGATATGGGAGGTGACATGAAGGCCATGCCACACTCCCACACATGGCCATTCTCCTTCAATTCACCACCCTATATGGTATCTGCAGCCTCGCCTATTGTGTTCACTCTTTGCTTCTCCATGGTCACTTCCAGTCCCTGTGGCTCGTCCTGTTCCCCCTTAGCATTCACATTACCAATGCCTGATAAATGTTATCCTGTGCGTGTGGCCTCCTACGAGTCCAGCTCCTTTGGAATATCCTCTTCAATGTAGCAGGTGGGAAACTCCTCCATCTGGTCTTCCCTATTGTTGTTGTTTGTATGCGCCCTAGTGGCATCCACAGTGGTCTCCCCTAGGAGGCCACTTGGAGGCTGCCAATTGTTAGGTACAGTAAAGACGAGGTGTTCCAAGAGAGCCTGAATTGGCTCTTCCGGAAAGAACTCCTCCACATATGCCATGGGAGGTGTCCTGGGTTTCCTTGCTCTGTAGATGAGCTGTGTTCGGGCCATAGACAATGCTCTTTCAAACCGTTGTTGTCTCTTTTGACGAGCAACAAAAGTATACCAGGCGGATCCCTTGTGGGGCTTCCCCTTTCTCTCAGCATGGAGATGTGAAGAGTGATGGAAAAAATAATAGTGGTGTTCCTATAATTGCACTAGAGCTCAGAGTAGCATGGCTGGTGCGGGCCAAGATCGAAATGGGTGATGCCATAGAAAATTCTGTTGATATCCAGGAGGGTGGACGTGACAGGATCCTCCATTAAGGCTCCCTCCTTAATTATCTGTGCATCTGAACTCCTCATGCGAGTGAGAGGTCTCATGGCATGAGGTTGGCTATTGGGGATTTATCTCATCCTTAATGGTGAGGGGATGGGAGCCGACAACCCTTATTTATGGCCAAGCCAGGCCCTAGACCGTGTGGTCTTGCTGCACAACGTGTCACCCCATCTAGGGTTAGTAAGTCCCTATTAGAAAGGGCTTGAAAATGGGTTGAGAGATCAGTGCATGAAGAATTTTGGGCCTCCCAGTAGAGATGTACCATCTTAGTTGTAACCCCTTCATTTTCTACGAAATCTGCTACTTTGTTTTCTTCTAGTTTCACATGAGAGGGAATGATGGTGATATTAGGACAGAGGAGGGAACCAAAATCCTTCAAAAGTACCAAGAGCCTCCAACTGGGTGAATTTTGGTTATTAGTTGGATGATGATCTAAGAGTCCCCTTCCATGATGGCCTTGTGGAAGAGGTTGTCTGTTGATTCTTTGAGGCCTCTTAAGAGGCTCATGAGCTCAGCGACAGTGTTTGTGGTTTCACCCATGAAGCCTCCCATGAGGTAGAGGATTTTTCCATTTGAGTTCCTGAGAATCACCCTGAAACTAGCTTGTCCAGGGTTCCCTTTGGAGGATCCATCGAAATTTATCTTTATAAAGCAAGTTGGAGGGGGGATCCATGTCATCGAGCTATTGGGTTGGCGGTTGGTCACAATCATGGCAAGATGGTCGTTTAGACTAAGTTTCCAATTTTGGAAAATGCATCACTCCTCCAGACTATAATTCAGGTCCTCCAGTGTCCAAGGTTTTCTTCTGATTGCTTCTCGGTTTAGTGTGGCTATTATTTCCCAGGTTAGGGTAGACGGGGAGGCCTTTGAGTGGAAGATTATTTTATTTCTTTATTTCCATATTTTCCAAAGAGTGAAGCCCAGGATAATTTTCCAGATACAAGCAAGAATAGGATTTTTGAAGGAGAGTGAGTCCCAGTTCTCTAAGGTATCTCTGATGTTATTTCTATTTCAATTCAATCAATGCATTGATTGAGATCCCTGGTCCCAAATACACTGGCTGTAGTGACAACTGTTGAAAAGGTGCTCCATTGTCTCCTCTTGTTGTTGGCATAAGGTGCATATTGAGGGGCTGATGAAGCCCCTTTTTTTCAGGTTATCCTGAGTGAGGATGCGGTTTTGAAATGTGAGCCATAAAAAGGTGGACACTTTGGGTCAGAGTGTGGATCTCCATACCTTGCCCCAGATACTCTCCTTGTCGTGATTCTGGTAGTTCCCTTGCATATCGTAAGCCTCTTTGACTGAGGAATTACATGTGGTGGGGTACCCCCATCTGAGAATGTCTGGACCTTCCTGCGTGAGGATTTTCCTATGGTTTGCGCAGTCTTTCCAGACCTGTAGATCTGTGTCCCCTGAGAGTTGTATCCCTAGGGTTGTTTTTCTCCACTGTCACCATTGCAGGTTCCTTTCATAGGTTCTCCATAGATCTTTCACCCGTCGAAAGGTGTCCTGGTGAAGTGCCTACCTGAGGGGGTTGATTTCTACCATGTCTCTTAGAGGATTTTGTTGTTGCCAAGAATCCTGCTAGAAAAGTGAACTTTCCCTGCTTTTGATCTCCCATAAATCATGCTTCTGAACTAACGATCTGTTTTTCTAGGTTGTGTTCCAGATGTTGGAACCCTGTATTTTATCATTGTGTTTGATTAGATGGTCTGCCTGGGTGTTTGGGGCATATTTTTGTTTCCAGATTTGTGCCCATAATGTTGTGGGATGCTTTAGCCATCTCTACCACATTTTGCCTCCCATAACTTGATTGAGATTTCTTGGGTCACAAAGTCCCAGTCCTCCTAGAGATTTGGGCTTGCAAAGCTTGTCCCAGCTGACCAGATCCCAATTCTTGTTAGGTTTATGTCCATGCCATATGATCCGGATTATTTTCGGCACGAAATGTGAGCGGAGATATAATAAATAAATGCACAGAGATATCACAGATATTAAATAAGATAACATAAATGTATTAGATATCCAACCATAAACACAGATATATAGTAATACACGATTTCTATTAATGAAATAAATGTACAGGGACTGTAAAAATACAGAGTGGAAGACTCGCTAGAATGGTGCCATCTTATCTCTGAGAAGAGATGTGGCGGCTACTGGCATTCGCAAGAAAGTGGTTACAATGAGTCTCTGGAGACCTTTTTACAATAAAAAAGAATGCCAATAACCCTAGAAATCCAAAAACCTAACCCTAGGAGATGAATCGCCAAAAGTCATGTGGGCCCCATTTGGGTAAGTGAGTACATCAACTTCCCGGGGTCGTAACTTTCGCATACGATCTCTGTTTTAGGCGTGTGATAGCTCGTTGGAAAGGTATTGTCAAGGAGAATCATTTTGGGGGCTCAATCATGCCTTTAGTTATCATTGAGAACCTCGATATTGAAAAAACTTCATTTGGGCCCTCAAAATGGCCGTGGAAGTTAAAAACTGCTAAAAATAGTAAACTACCAGAAAATTGTTTTAAGCTAGTTGGAAAAGGTGGGTGGCCACCAATATCAATATGGATCACCATAAGAACCCATGCTAGAGGTTTCTGATGGCTCTAATAATCATCTTAGGTGTTGCTAGGGCAGTGAAGAGGTAGGTGGGCAGGGATTGCAGGACTGACTTGAGAAGCACCAATCTAGCCGCCATGTTGAGGGGTCTGAAGGTCCAGTTGTTGAGCCTACTAGACATGGAGAGAAGAAAACCATCCCAGGAGGTGGAGCACATTGACACTCTTTTCAAGGGGATACCAAGATAGTTGGATGGAAGGGAGCTCTTGGGTATGCCAAGGACTTGGGAAATATGATTCTGGACCACTATCGGGGTGTTGAAGAAGTATAGTTTGGACTTTTCGAGGTTGAGGGAAATACCGGAGGATTCCAAAAAATTAGAGACAATGGAAGTGAGCTTATTGGATTCTCTTACTTTAGGGGTTTTCATGAGGAGGCTAGCATCGACAAACTGAGTATGCGAGGGTGTCAGTTGGATGTTGTGAAAGGGAAAGGATTTAAGGGAGCCTTCCAGAACCGTCATCTTGATGTATCGTCCTTACCCTTATGCCATGAGTATGAAGAGAAAAGGAGAAAGGGGGTCTCCTTGCCTGATGCCCCTAGTAGGAGAGAAGGGTTGGGAAGGTACACCATTGACTAGTATCGAAAATAAGGCTGAAGAGGTGGGATTTAAGATCCATTTTACCCACTGAAGGTAAAAACCAAAAGATTATAGCATGGAGCAAAGGTACTGCCAATTGAGTCTATCAAAAGCTTTTGAAAGGTCAAGTTTGATGAGCATACCTGGGATTTTGGTCGTCTTTAGTGAGTGGATTACCTCGTGAGCGAGGATGACACTCTCCATGATTTGTCTCCCTTCCACATAGCTAGCTTGTTCTTTGGATATGATGAAAGGAAATATCATCTTGAGACGAGTAGCTATCACCTTTGTGATGATTTTGTAGATGGCGTTGCAAAGGGAAATTGGTCTGTACTACTTGGGGTGAGTGACTCTCTCCTCTTTTGGGATGAGAGTGAGAAAGGTGGCATTGAGGGTGGATAGGACTTGGATTGAGGTTCGAGATTCCTCTACTACCTGCCATACCTCTTCCCTGATTAATTACCAACAGTGGTGGAAGAAGTCAGTGGTGAAGCCATCTGGGCTAGGCACTTTTCCTGAGGGAATTCCTTTGAATTCCTGGTCCACTTCTTCTTGTGTGATGGGTCTCATCAGGGCTTCATTCTACTCTAAAGTCACCAGGGAGGGTATATGCCTAGTTATCCTCTGGATTGCTTCCTTCCTGTCCTCGTTGGTTTCTGTGAGAAGCTATTTGTAGGTGTTTAATTCTTATGCAATTTGGGTGTGTTCTCTGATTAGGTTTCCTTGGGCATCCTTCAATTGAGTTATCCAATTGATGTAACTATGGTGCACCATGGCTTGATGGAAGAACTTTGTGTTCCTTTCGCCCTCTTTGAGCCATTGGACTCTATATTTCTAGTGCCACAATATTTCTTCTTGCTTTTTCCTTTCTTCTAACTCTGCTTGAAGATCCTCTTCTTCTTTCATTAGGTTAGTGGTTCTGGTTCTTGAGATGAAATTTTGTTGCAGCACTTCTAGTCTGTTTTCTATTTCCTGCATATGCTGGAATATGTTTCCAAAGGTGTTTTTATTCTAGATCTTCAGCGAGTGCTTGAAGTTTTTGAGGCACTGCTAGAATTTGTACATCCAAGTTCCATGCATTATATCTAGCTAGGCCCACCGAGACTTTGCTAATTGATGGAAGTTAGGGTGTGATAACCAAAAATTCTCAAATCAGAAGGGTTTGTATTTAGGTGTTTCCCTTGTGTCTAGGAAAAAGGCAATAGGCCAGTGGTCTGATCCTACCTTTGGGAGAATGAAGCTTTCCATAGCCGAATCCTTCTCTATCAGTTTTTCCACTACAAGGAAGTGGTCAAGACGGCATGCCACCAGTTGATGCCCAGTTTTGCAGTTGGACCAGGTGAAGGTTCCATTGAGAGTTTCAATATCTACTAGAAATAGTTGGTCAATAAGTATTTTGAACTTACCACTATCTGGCTCTAGCCTTTTAGTTCCTCCTATTTTCTCTTCCAGTGCTAGGATCATGTTGAAGTCTCCTCCCAGTATCTAGTTGGGCATGCTCAACAGAGTTTTGAGGTGAGTTATATGTTTCATGATGTTTTATTTGTCTTGTTGTCTCTGTGGTCCATATACGATTGTGATGGCTCCTTCCCATGTTGACCCTGTGACCATGAAGTGAGTCATCAACATTCCTATGGTGGAGAAGGGTCTGTCCAGTGTGATAGTGTTGGGGTTCAATAGAATTGCTAGTCCCCCAGATGCTACTACAGAGTTGGTATCTATGAAGTCACACCCATGCCAACTATGGTGGAAGATAGTTACTACTTCTTCTCTAGTGCATTTAGTCTCATGTAGTAGGAGGACATCTGGATTTTCTACACAAATAAAGTCTCAAAGGATCCTTTTTTTTTATCTTCCATTGAGTCCCCTGATGTTCCAAGTGATGATATTCATCATAATGATTGTAGAGGTGGGTGGAGGTATCCCTCCGAGAGATTTTGGATCTATCCAGAGTTGAGCATGAGATTCCCTTCCTCTCTAATGAGTTGCTGGGAAGATTTTTGTCCCCTTCTTTTTATTTCTCATGGCATCCACTTTGAGTCTAAGCCTGGATCTATGGATGTACCCAGCCTTCCTATGGATCCTACTGTGGAGTCTAGAAAGACTTTGTGGATCTTGTGAAGTTTCTCTTTAGGGAGGGCATGTAGATCCTTTTTATTGAGGGCTTCCTCAAGTTTTTCAATATCGATGCCTGCTAGATCATATTCATCCAATTGCATTTGGATATCCTCTTTTACGCCCCCTCTCTCTTATGGGTTCGCCTCTTTATTTTTTGTAGAGGAGGGCATTGCTTATCTCTTCCCTTTCTCTTGGTTTTTTGATTTGTGTGGATATTGGATCTCTTCATCTTCCGGCAGTTGGTTCAGAATTTCATAGGATTTTTTTGTCAGAATCTTGGGGGAAAGGTCTGGATTTTGCCTCCTTGGGGGGTTCTTTTTCCTGCCTATAACTATGGTGAATCCATATTTTTATTTGTTTTCTCCAACCTTGGGCACTTGGGCATTCAAGGGGAAATCCCTAAAGAGGTGACCATGTTCATGGCATTTCCTGCATCAAAAGGGGATGTGTTCGTATTTGATTATTTGGTGCCAGTCCTCGTCCTGATAGTCCAGAGTAAGAGATCTAGGTAGGGCTTTTGACATGTCCATATACACATAGATTTGGGCATGTGAGGTGTATTTTCTTTTCTTTGTAGTGTCTGATGATTTGACGTAACACCCCACTGTGTTCCCTATTCCCATAAGGATTTCTTCCAGCCAGAACTCCTGAGGCAAGGAGTATAGTCTGATCCACACTGGAGCCATTATGAATTCTTCCTTTTCTAGGTTGAATCGGTCTGTCCAAAAGCCCAAAAATAAGCCCACCAAGTTGTAGAAGTATGGCCCATTATCGAAGATTTTGTCCTTATCTTTGAGGTTGTAGAGGATGATCATGAAGAAGCCTTTGGAGATGAGTTGTACCTCATAGTCTCCTCTAGGGTTCCACCATTCTTTAATCCATAGTGTTAGGTCACGCTCAGAATGCCAACTCCCTAAGAACTTACCGATGAGGGTGTGCTCTCGCATGAACTGTGTGTGTTCTCCCACCCTTGTTGAGCTTATGAGATATCTTGGAGGTTTTTTTGACTGCAGAATGCATTTTCTAGGCTCCCATGCACGAGATGACTTTAAATGGGACATTCTGGTTCCACATCCATTTCTTTTCTTATCCCTTGTTCTCTTGTGAGGATCTGGTCATGGAGCTGCAATGACGGCTCAAAGGTAGGTCGCTTGGCTCTTGTTCCCGCCCTATCATTGGCGGTTACATTACTGTAGGAGGGG
>ML789215.1:164251-180241 GCA_009831015.1 Picea engelmannii | reverse complement strand
CCCACCCTTATGAACTCATTATGTCTATTCAGTCCCCAGGTTTTGTCTGTACCAGCACGTTGTAGGCAGAAGGTTCGACAAGAGGATATTCAAGACATGCAACAGGTTGAAGAGGGAGCATTTATGCTTTATATGTTTAAGGTTATACAAATTTATCAATTACAAATATTTAATATAAAATAAATTTATAAATATTAATAAAAAGATAATAAAGGTTTATAAATATTTTGTAACAATTTTATTTTTTTTATGTATATCAATTTTAAATATTTAATATAATTTTTTTTTTATAAATATTAATAAAAAGATAAAATAAAAATTTAAAGTTAAAAATAACATAATAATCAAAGACAAAAGTTAAAGTAAATATGTATATTTTAATTAAAATAAATTAAAAGTAATTCTAAATGGTTTTGAAATACTATAATAAATTTACTTTCATAGTCCATATAAAACTGGATAGAAACAAGAGTTGGATGTCAGTGTAGTCCCTACCAGGATGGAAGGGGAGTAAATGTGTGGGTTGCAAGGTGCAGTACATGTGGTATTCATGTAGAATTTAGTATTCCCGAATTAGTTTTATTTGAAATTTATCAAAAAATATTAATGTCTGGTACATGAATGAAGGTTCCTAGGATCTAAGTTTGATAGTACATGAAATATTTAATACATAACCAATGTAACCCAACAATTACTAAGTGGGGGGTTGGCGGAGTTGCGGGTTCACATTTTTCATTTTTATGGCCAACCTGTCCCGTGAAATACATTTTGCACCCAACAGTTTCGTCATATACATTTTGCACCCAACAATTCTATCATATACATGAGACTGAGTAATTCATAGAATATTATAACATTGTACCAAGATTTATAGTAATTTGTATAATGCTATAACACTTGAAACATTTTGTACCGTACAATTATAGAGTCGTGGGTTGGCAGAGTCACGAGTTCACACTTTTCATGTCCACTGTGTTCCATGATATACATTTTGCACCAAACACTTTTGTCATATACATTTTTCACCCAACAATTCCATCATATACATGAGACTAAGTAATTTATAGAATATTATAACATTGTATGAAGATTTATAGTAATTTATATAATGTTATAACATGTTTTTCTTAATGAATAGTATAAACAATTATTTAAATTTTATTCAATATTATTTTTTTATGAGTAAGATTGTATAAAAGTCTATGAAAATGAAGGACTACAGAGAATTTTCAGGGTTTCAAGTTGTAAATACTGAGTTACCCTGAGGGGAAACTAGGTCAGCCAGCTGACCTGCTTCATAACTGAAGTTTAGACTGTTACTGACGCAAAAAGAGTTCAAAATTCTGGCCCCTAAGGGTGGCCATTACAACTGTGGAAAGTGTAGATAACATAACTATAATAAACATGGACAAATGCATGAGAGGTCGCCATGCACATGACAAAACAATAGAAAGATCATCGGTATGGGTTGTATTGTGGTGACGCGACCATGCAGAATGTGCCAAATGTCGTGTCCCTAGAAGGAGGAGGCTCCTCCTTGACTGGTGTCTGGTCCAGTTTCATGGCATCCTCTGTCTGTGATGGCACATTCTCTTCCTTTCAGACGTCCTTCGGTCGTGATGGAAGCCTCTTCTCCTCGCGGTCTGCCTCTGTGTGGACCAAAGTTTCCAGTTCCAACACTGGTGCTGAGGTTGTTGTTGGTTGGGTTGTTGTTTCTTGGGATGCCTCTGTTGGTAGATGATGAGCACCCTGTAACGCAGAGAGAAACTACAGGAGTTGAGAGGCTTTGTCGTCAAGGGTATCTAGGCGAAACCAATGTTCGTCCATGTCCCAACACAGGTTGAATACCAGACTCTGAACTAGTGGAAGGCATGTTTACCACTCACAGTCTGGGTCATCATTGGAACCGACTCGAGATTGGGGTTGCCATTGCGAATTTTGACTGGCTTCCAGACCATCCATCTAAAATTGGGCATCGTGAGGCTAGTCCTAAAGCGACTGGGTGGCCAGAGAGTTGGGAGGAGCCAAAGGTCCTGGGTGTGAAACAGAGGTTGAATTGTCTAAATGTCCTAGTTTGTATTCCAGTGAGGCCCCTGAATAGTCCATCCCCTCCATTCTGTTATCAAGGGATGCAGCAAGGGGTGGGAGAGAAGCAATAATTTGAGTCAATTACGTCAGGGAGGAGGACGAGGTGGCTGAAGAGGAGGAGGATAATAGGGAGGGAGCAGACGGGGGAAGGAGTACCAAGCAGGGTTGGTTTTCCTTCCAGGCTGACCCGCATTTCGAATTCCCTCATATCCGAGGCATCTCTGGGATAGTGGTAGAGAGAAAATGTGCTAGGAATAGAGCAGGAGAGGACAAAAGCAGAGTAGGGAAAGGTTGGGGAGGAGGTTGATCTCTGAGAAGAAAAACCAGGAAAGAATGATCCATCTGGAGCTGTTGGATCAATTGAAATAGGTAGGGGAGATGGTGAGCTTCCATAAATGGTCGCACGGACCAAGTAAAGGCTAAGTGAGGGTGTTGGTCCATCGAAAGGATGCGAAGGGAGAGAAGGGAACACTAAGATTAATGGCTCCTTGCCTTGAGCAAGCTGAACTTAAAGTCATGAGGCAAGTGGGAAAGAGTGGCACATGGTCATCATGTGGTCGGCACCATGGAGGATCGCTCATGGCTGCTCTTCTCGATGCATGTGCTCTACTAGCACCCCATCCATAGGAAAGGGAATAGATGCGATGAAGTACAGACATGTGGGTAGGAAGTTTAAGTACATGGGTTCATGGGAAAAAACCAGAAAAAATAGTGGTAATGTCTGTTACATAGGTTTGTTGACGAAAAAAACAAAAAAAATTAGCATTCCTGACTTAGTTTTCTTTAAAAGAAGGGATCGTGGACACAATAAAAATTGAAATTTATGAAATAAAAGGTTCCTAGACAACATAATTTATACATACAAAATATGTAATTTTACAAAGAAGATCCCTCATTCCATACTTAGCCAATTTTTGGATGGCGGGTTGTTGGGATGTCAGGTTGAAAATTGGGCTTCTGTTCTTACGTGCCCTACAAAAAGCACTGATAGTTCTGCGATATACAAACTGACAATCGGACTTGCGGACTATTAGAATTTTAAGGGCATCGTGTCCAAAAAATGTAGCATTCCCAAAATAGTATTCTTTACATATGTTCTACATACGCTCGTGGACAAAAAACACAAAAAAATAGTAGTAACGTTTGTTACATAGGTTCGTGGAGAAGAGCACAAAACAAACTAGCATTCCTGAAATAGCTTTTCTTAAAACAAGTGTTCCTGGACACAAGAAATTGAAATTTATGAAATTAAACGTTCCTAGACAACATAAATTATACATACCAAAGATGCGATTTTATAAAGAAGATATTTACTTTTATACATATGAAATATGTACTTTTATAGAGTATGGGGATGACATTTTATAGAGCATGGACAGAGCCCTGAATCCATACTTAGCCATTTTTTTCATCGCAGGTTCTCGGGCTGACCAGCTGAAAAATAGGCCTCTAATGTTTTGTGGGCAGCAAAGAATCCCCAGAGTTCCGCGATATACAAATTGACAAGCTGAGTTCGGAATATTTGAATTGTAAGGGCCTCTATGTCAAGTAGTAAGAAGGATATGTGGTAAAGATAAAGTAGTGAACACAATTTTATGACATTTATATAGAAAAAAAGATGATATGTCTTACATATTCCTGTAAATTTAAAGAAACACACACACACACACACACACACACACACACACACACACACACATATATATGTGAAATATGATATGTGAAATTTGAGTGAGTGATTTACCGCATATGTAATTTTGAAAATGACTAGGCAAGGAAAAATATGCATAATTTATACATACAAAATATGTAAATTTACAAAGTAGATATTTATTTTTATACATATGAAATATGTACTTTTATACAGTATGGGGATGATATTTTAAACAGCATGCACAGAGCCCTCATACCATACTTTGTCATTTTTTGGTTGGCAGGTTCTCGAGATGTGGGGCTGAAAATTGGGATTTTGTTGTTCTATATCCTACAAAAAAGCACTTACAGTTCCGCGATATAAAAATTGACAATTGGACTTGGGCACTATATGAATTTTAAGGGCCTCATGTCAAAAACATTTATCATTCCCGTAGTTTTTGTTACATATGATCGTAGACAAGAAAACACAAAAAAATAGTAGTAACGCCTACTACATAGTTTCATGGAGAAAAGCACCAAAAAACCAGTATTCCCGAATGCAAATTGACGAACTGGAGGGCTGGGGGGGGGCAAGATGACAATTTGAAAGTACTAAAATATAAATATTAAATAGTGATATTGTACAATTTAATTAAAAAAAACTATGAAATGCATCACAAGGTTCGAGTCCAACTACAATTGTAGATTGCCAAAGTTTCAGAAGTCTGCGATATACAAAATAACAAGCAGATTTGTGCGTTGGTCGGCTCAACATTCTACTTTTAATGATTTCCATGATATACAAATTGACACATAGACTCCAGGTTGGCGGGTTCCCAGAAACAAGCAATACATACCAAATATGCAAAGATCCCTTATTCCATACTTAGCTAGTTAGTTGGATCGCGGACTTGCAGGTTGTAAGTTGGGCCTTTAATGTTCCGTGTCAAGTAAATAAAACCCATAGTTGGGCAATATAGAAATTGACAAGAAGAGTTGCGGGCTGACTGGCTCATATTATAGCTCACATTAGTTTCAAGTACTAAATTATTAATAATGAATATTGATAGTGTACAATTTAATTAAAGAAAATTATCAAAGGAGTCGCCAGCTTCCAGCTCGGGTCCAATTGCAGATCACCAAAGTCTTGGGTGAAATATTAGATGGACATGCAATGTTCCACTCCGGCGTCTGGGAACGCACGAGCACATACATGGATTAACAATTTTTGGATGCAATATGTACACTCGGAACATGGGGAATGAGAGTTTGATAACCCGTAGAGGGGATCCCACAGCGATAAAATTGGCTAAGGAAACCAAAGGGATTGGTTGGACTCACAGTGCATATTTCATAATTCATGTGGAACATGAACTGTGTGGTGACCAGATCAGTTTGTGTAGAAACTAGGGAAAACTAAATACTTACCTTTATAAAGTATCGACATGATATTTTACAGAGTATCTACAGATATCGCATTCCATACTTGCCCACTTTCTGGATCGTAGTTTCTTGGGCTGTAGGCCTCAGAAAATATGTCTCTATTGTTCTATATCCTACAAATATCACACAGACTTCCACGAAATACAAATTGACAAGCGACTTTGAGGGGTGGCTGAGATTTTATAAAGTATGTAAGCTTTTTTGGATCGTGGGTTCTCGGTCTATCGGGGTAAAAAAACAGGCCTATATTGTTCCACGCCCTAAAAATAACATGCACAACTCGGCGATATACAAATTGACAAGTGGATTTGCGAACCAATACATACAAAATATACATATCTCCCTTATTCCATATTTAGCCAATTAGTTCGATCACAAACTTGCAGGATGGCTAGCTATAAATTGGGCCTCTAATGTTATGTGTGTTGCAAACAACATCCATAGTTGGGAGATATAGAAACTGACAATAGGACATGCGGGCTCGCTAGTTCAGCATAGTATTTATGTTGGATGGCGGACCTGCGGGTTGGCACACTCTAAGCACAAAACGAGAAAATAAAAAAACACAACTAAAAACAAGTTCGACAAATACAGATAGAGTAAACAGAAAATTGTTTAGTATCGAACATGGACAGAGTTTGATAGCGCATAGAGGGGAACCCGCAACCATAAAATTTGATAAGGAAACCAAAGGACTTTGTGTGACTCAAAGTGCATATTTCATAATTCATTTGGAACAAAAACTGTGTGGTGACCAGATCAACATGTCTAGAAACCAGGAAAAACTAAATATGTACCTTTATAAACTATGGACATGAGATTTTATAGAGCATGTACGGATATCAGATTCCATACTTGGCCACTTTCTGGATCGCAGGTTCTTAAGATAGCAGGCTAAAAAAATAGGTCTCTATTGTTTTGTGTCCTACAAATAGCACACCGACTTACGTGAAATACAAATTAACAAGCAGACTTATGGGGTGGCTGATATTTTATAGAGTATGTACACTTTTTTGGATTGCGGGTTCTCCGTTTGCCAGGGTAAAAAATGAGCCTATATTCCTATGTGCCCTAATAATAGCATCCAGAATTCGATGATATACAAATTGACAAGAGGATTTGTGGACCAATACATACAAAATATGCATCGATACCTCATTCCATACTTAGCCAATTAGTTGGAGCATGCACTTGCGGGTTGGCGGGCTATAAATTGGGCCTCTAATGTTTCGTGTCCTGCAAACAACATCCATAGTTGGGTGATATAGAAATTGAAAAATGGACTTGCAGGAGCATTGGCTCAGCATAGTATTTATGTTGGATGGTGGACCTGTAGGTTGGCTGGCTCTAGGCACAAAACGAGAAAATAAAAAAACACAGTTGAAAACAAGTTTGACAAATACAGATAGAGTAAATGGAAAACTGTTTAGTATGGAACATGGATAGGAAGAAAGTGCACCTTTGCATGGATTCATCTACATATATGGTTAGGAGTTCTTTGTGGCGTGCAGTTATCCTATTTGTTTCTATGAACAAAAGAACAAATCAAAAGGAATATGAACATAACTTAACATGTAAAGGAAAAAGACAAGTACTATGTACAAATACTAAAAAAAGTAGAATAAGTTGAATAGAGAAACAAACATTTTTTAGAAAGATGTACCTTTTTTTTTCTTTTTGCATAATGTATATTGAACAGTGTGTGTAGAATTCACAGAAAACCAAGAAGTGGATAATTGTTTATTTATTTTTTTGGTAACAAACTATACAAATATGATTTGAAACATAGAAATATCACTTTGCAATATATTTGATGCATATCTCATAATTCAAGTGCAATACCAATTGTATCATGATCAGACCAATATGTGTCTAAGATAAATATATTGTATTGGGGAATGGGCACATTCGACCAAACATGGTCAATAAGTGCATTATGCACATGGCTTGTGTTGTTCAAAAGAAAGCGGAGACTGTATTTGCACATGTAGTTTTCCAATTCTTTTGTTTTGTCATTATTTTGTAGCATGTCAATATTGAAGTATCCTACAAGTACAATGGGCCCGTTCATATGGAAATGGGCCAATGAATTATAAATAACATCTACTATGTTGGAGAATGTTGCATGGGAAGCAGCATACAGATTCAAAATTGTAACTTTTGTTCGATGGAAGAAAATCTTTGCAAGAACAACTTCAACATTCTTTTCTTTGATATGTATATGGTCCAAAATTGGTACATGTTTTTTCACCAGTATCATCACCCCATGTCTAATGTAACTTGATATGAAATTGTGATTTGGGAATTGTTTGTTCTACATGCATAATTCCATGTGTGTTTTCTGCAAGAATAGAATATCAGATTGCACTGTATCATATTCATTCAGTATATCATCCATGTGTTCATTTAAGCTTTGTGTGTTAAGTGACAAAATTGACACAGATGAATATGTTTGTATGAACTGGTAATCATAGTGCAGTATCCATTTTACGATGGTCCTCAGTCGTTCCATTTCAATATGAACTTTGTGTTTCACTTTGAAGTTATATTTTGTGAGAGTACTTAGTAAATACAAGGAATCTATGCTTCTGACACGGGACAGTGTTGTGTATACAAGTCCATTTATATGAATTCCAGTAGGTTGGAATGCAACTTGATCAAGTGTTAGTCCTTGTGATCTGTGGACTATACATGCATATGGAAGTTTAATCGGAAACAGTTTTCGAATATTTAGTCAACCTATCTTTGTTTATGTCGATATTGGCTTTGATATTCACAAAACAAGGGTCCAATCGCTTCCAGTGTTTGAAGTATATAGAAAAGAAAACTTATTTGCTTGTCGCTTTCCTATATGCAGTTCATGGAACTTAATCCAAAGGACATCAAGTTTTTATGTTTTCGTATAGCCTTTGAGTATTCCATCTACACCATTGACCAATCCATCCTGTGAATCATAGTTACAAGCATATATTTCAACCAACATTTCTAATTTGAGGACAATATGAGAAGGTAAAGTGACTGTATGTTCATGACATCGCACATTTCCATGGTTGTCTTCTTCCAGGTCAATTGAGTTGATGATGATATCATCGCCAAGCATGGATGATAGCATGTGGTTGTTATGCATTGCAACATCCTTATTTCTGTAAAACAAGTAAGGGAATGTAGGGACTGTTGGTGTAGGCCGCAAGCACCTGGAATCGATATATGTTAAGTCATCATATGTTTGGATGTTTGTGCGCATTTTATTCAGAATTACAATGAATATTTCATCTGTCTACCGCGTTGTAGTATGCAACTCAAATAATTTAATATTGTCTCTCCAGAAGTCATGGGTGATTGTTTCCATGTTAACGGTAGGTTGTTCAAATATCAAATAATCTTGGATGGGTTGTGCCTGGTAAAGATCCCCACAAAAAATCATGCCAATGTTTCCAAAGTATTTTGCGTGCACATGTTTTATTCTTCTTAGTTGATTGTCAATGGAATAGAAGAGCTGAATACCAATCAAAGATGCTTCATCTATAAATACAAGTTGGAGTTCCTCATAAAGCTTAGACAATGTATCCAAAATTTCCTTGCTAAGTGGAAGAAACGGTGACTTGCTAAAAGGCATAAAAAATGCAGAGTGGACCGTTGTTCCACCTGCATTATATGCAGCTTTTCCTGCATATGCAACTATTAGGCCCTTTGGTTTCATGGGATTAGATGAATTGTTTGAATCATAGATTCATATAAGCATTTGGAACAGTTCTTTTGCAGTGAATTTCTTCCTTGTTCCTACTCTGCCTGTAAGGAACAAGTGCATACGACTGTCCATGTTCAAGAATTTTTTAAGAGAAATGTCCTTTACAATTGTTTTTTGTTCACGATTCAACAAACGTCTTATTCAGTGGTATTCATTATTTTCAATTAGGAAAGGATGTTTTGTGACTTGAAAACCAAGATTGATACGTTTTTCACTTCCACCTGCTGGAGGACAAGGCAAATCCTCTTGCAAGTCATATGACTCAGAAGGAGTTCTGGTTGTTTTTCGGTTTATGAATGTCTGATCATGGTCATTAGGGTTTTCTAGGTCATTAACTGCAACTTATAGATCACCCCATGTTGGATTAACATTGTAGGTAAATCTGGCTTCATTGATGTGCACTATATTCTCAGACACAACATACACAGCCTCCCATGTAGGGAAGTTATGTTTTAATGTCTCTTCATCTTCATGGAATGGAATGTACAACAACAATTTTTCTCTACAAAAGTTTTCATAGTCACAATGTTTATTGTATTTAACAAACCATATGACAAAGGGTCTTTTTCTTTTTGATATGGGTGCACCATTTTTTTTGTAATGTGATACGAATTCTGCTAAACATATATTCCTAATAGGAGGTGGACGCTGGAGGTAATAATCAACAATAGAGAAACATAGCACGTCTTCTGAATTATCAATCTCTTATTGTAGCAAAACTGGTGGTTTAAGGACAAATGTGCATTTTTCAAGTGGAGATGTGTTTATGAAGACACATTTTTTTGAACTATGAGTGAGGGGCAGGAAAAGTGAAATGTGAACTTCTTGTTGAGAAGACATTTGTTGAAAATTAAGCAATGTATTGCCAAGTGCATGTATCATTTGTATGGCATCAATATGACTTCTTTCATGTTCTTTGCATATTCTTCTGAACGCACTTGTCATGGATTTTTCAACCTTTGTCATATACGAAGTACAATAAGATGTTGTGGCATATACATTGAGCACATACTGCGCATCTATATTTTCTTTCCACATAACTGGCATGTCCTTGGAGAAACTGTTGTTCCAAATATGGGTAAGCTTTCCTTTGAGGAAAATTGTTGGTTTCCTAAGCGTACATTTTATGGCTTGGATGTACTCATCTTCTGATAGATTTACCTCTGTCAAGAAGGCATCGAAGCTCATCAACTCGTCAAATTGTCCTTATAGAAATGGGAACAAAGATTTAGATTTCTCAACAACAACATTTTCCTCTAAACTAAGTGGCTCTATGATTCTTGTAGCTCTCATTGGCGAAACATGAAACTTGTGTCTGCAATGCGAGTTTTTTCATTTTCTACAACTTCCTGTATGGTGATGTCTATGGTCTTTGGCGAGTTCTTGATCCAAATGATCTGTGTTGCATGTTATGTATTTATCCACAAATTGTTCAATTTCTGAATTGCTATCATCTCCATAAACCGGTTCACCCTCTATCCATAACAGTGCCTGGTCATGCTCATTTCCCCTATTCTAAAACTCAGTTACAAAAAAGTAGTTCGATATTTTTTCGAAAAATGTTTCATCATGGCATATCAATTGTCTCAAAGCATTTATTCTATGTCTATAGTAGCAAGTACCTGTTACTCAATCTTTTCTTATGAGGTAGTCAATGTCATTATTTTCCAGGGCACCGGTTTCTTTTTCACATTTCCTCTTCCTATGCAGGTTAGATACGAAAGCTACCAACTGATCCCAACAATGCTATGCACTTGGAAATATGAGGAAAAATGTTGGCAAGCCCAATTGCCGGATCATTGCAAATTTTTTGTTTTTTTTTTGTTACAAATAATCAAGAGAGGTGCAAATGTTTTTGAAATCTATGTACCCACTATCAGATTTTAGAATTTTTTCCAGGTTTACTTTGTACTTCACATCCTTGGCCAACAAATTTCTTCCTTGTAACTGGCCTTTTCTTATTCGGACCCACATGAAAAAGAGAAATTCCTCTATTACTATGCACATTGTTTTGAAAACCAAATTTGCTATGTGACAGAAGAAGCAACCGCTTGAATTTAGCATCTCCCATCATACTATTTTATGATAACTGAATTTCTTCTTGATATCAGTGCCACGTGCGCCTCCATAGAAGAGTGTTGGAAAGTTCATTTCCTCAACAAATTTGTCCTTGAATATTCCAAGTGGACGTTGCCCCTCAGCAGGTGCAATTTCAACAATCTTGCCTTGCAAATCATGAATGCACTGTGAATCATTGAATCCATGCACCAATGTATCAACAAGCATTTCATTCTATGATTCATCACTTGTATCGAATTCACTAGGATTTTCTAAAGTGTTTGCAGAGTTTCCATCCTCTTTTGCAAGAACATTATTCCAGTTGTCCTCTTCTGCAAGAACATTGTTCCAGTTGTCATGGCCCTCAAACATAATTCCTTTAATGCTTTCATAACAACATGCACATGCACTTTGCCTATCTGATAGGCATTTCTGTATTGCAAGTGTCTTTTTAGAGCCAGGACAATTCTCATTGTATTTTTAATGAATTGTGGCAAGGCTCTTTTCACAACATCTAGTTGAGGCACATTAATAATTGATCATGTTAAGCCCATATCAGGTTGTTTATATCCCCAAGGCCTGATTTGAGCAAATGAAATTCTGTAGAAACCCTCCTAGTTAAGGACAACTACAATGTCAGCAGGTGCAAAAAAAAATTTTTTGTTTGTAAAAGTGTGTGCGCGCACATAGAAGAAACAACCCTCTCAACTCTACGTCACCACTCGAACCAACATGACGCAAGTAAGAAAAACACAATCAAGACGACCCGACATATCACAGTGACAACAGGAAATAAATGCCCCTGGACATAAGGCGTGCAACTAGCAGCTGTAAGCAGAAAAAGACACCAGGGGTTAGGTACAGTACTGCCACAGAATGAAAGGATCCAACAGTAGAGTTGCAGTAGTGGAACTATGCCTTTAAACAACTCGAGACTACTGATACGACTCAGAGTGTGTCGCAAGAGTGGAACTGTGCCTTTAAACAACCCGAGACTCTTGATACGGCATTGGATTCCTTCCACCGGATTTACTCACAGACATAAATACTAAGCTACAAGAGGTGTCTATATCCCGCCTGACACGAACATACTACGCAATACAATACCACCAAGTACTACAAATCAGGGACAATCATGACCTCTACGGGAGATGCAAGCCAGGAGGACTTAATCGACCAACCACTATTGAGACCCGAAGACATCAATCAAGACTAATTGCTCCATTAATTATCATTAACCGATGAAGACTTTATCATAAGGTAAAAACCAGTAATCTCAACCCCCAATATCTAGTTATAAGGTCATCAGGCACTAGATCAGGGACAAGCAGTAAGCACAAGCACTTTGCATTTTTCTGTTAATCGCCATAAGCGAGCACGATATCATACCATAATGGTAAACCCACGAACGTTACATTCTCCCTATCMTCTTGCCCTTCCTACCAATYATTACCATATTATAATAACCTTACAAATAATAGCCTTGCAATTTAAACCTCGCCATKGSCATTTCCATTTAAACAAYATTAGCATGACAATCCAACATCATCTTCAACATTTCAATTAAGCCAATAATAACATYGCGATCTAAACATCRYCACARACATTCATTTAACAAWWATTAACCTCRCAACTTAAGCATCCCCATTAACWTTGCAAWTTGAACAAATACCTCAACATTGCAAYTCAACCCACATTAATCATTTCAATTAATAMTATTCATATTGCCATTAAACGATTAACATTAACATTTCCATKACTAATATGAACRTGGCAATTAAACCACTACTTAACATTGCACTTCAACTAGTATTAACATTTCCATTAAATAATAATAATATTGCAACTACACAATAAGTAAACAATTACTTAACATTGCAATTCTACTAGCGTTACCATTTCAAATAAATAATATTAATATTTCAATTAAACAAATACTTAATACTGCAATTCAACTAGAATTATCATTTCCAGTAAATAACATTAATATTGCGATTTAACAATTTCTTAACATCGCAATTCCACTAGCCTTAATATTCCATTAATAATATGAACAGTTGCAAATGAACAACTACTTAACATTGCCATTCAACTAGTATTAACATTTCCATTAATAATGTTAATATGGCAATTAAACAATTATTAATTTTGCGTGTCAAACATCATCATTGACCTTGCAGATTAAACAAACCTTGTTATGGCAATTTAAACAAGTAATATCATGGTAATTAAGCCAATATTAACATTGCAGCTTAAATCAATATTAATATTAGTAATGAACGAGTAATTATCATTTGCATTCAATTTAAATGGCATTGCATTAAGCATATAACAAGTAATAAATTAATATCTGAAATTAACATTGCCAAAATCCAGTATGTTCATCGCGAGTTAACCCATATTAATTAAAAACATGCAGAATAATTGGTGGAGGTTAACCTAGGTGGTTTTGGCGCAGAAACAACTAAATGTACCAATGCAATAAATGACCATGCAGAACCGCTGACTAATTCCCAAATATAATAATAAAGATATCCCTACCCTAACTTTACATTTAATTCATTTACCCTGACGTAATGTAAAAATGCAATATGAATGATCTCTAAATCTGGCAGTTACAATGGGGCAGCAATTAATTTGGAGGTCGCCTAATACCAGTAAGGCGGTAACTAACATTAAGGCAGTGAGTTTCCATTACAAAAGACGAGATATAACCATATCAATTCCACTGAAATAAGAGAGAGATCAATCTGAAGGTAACGGTCCTAAAAAATTTTCTAGTGGACAAGGTTTGATGTTTTACCCACAAAGGTCGGTAGCTGATAAGAATTAAACCATTCTGGGCATATTGGTTCTGATATCCCTTCAATACCAGCCGGAAATAGTTAGGTCTATAAGGTTTCCCAATGGTTATGCATCCTGAACAGCTGGGAGGTAGGAGGCGGATCTTCAATGACATTACCACAACATTGCTTTAATACCTTTACCCTAACCGAATGTACCATTATAATACTTAATAATCTCTCAATCTGGGCAGCATTTCGTGGAAGTGTCTAGACTCTATACGCAGATGAAAAATCGTTTTTGAGGATGTGCATTATTTCATTTTTAATGGGTTTGGTTGAAATGTTATGCTGAAGGTTGTCCTTCGCAAGGTCCAGCCCAAGTTTTCAGACTTGCAACAGCTTCCTTTTATGATGTGAGTTTGTGAGAAGAAGGTTGAAGTCATTTGTTTGTTGCTATGGAACCCAGCAGATTGGAATGGCAGCTAAAGAAGAATTTAGAAAACGGTTGTAGCGGGCTGTACACCTCATTGGCCATGTGACGGTGAAGAAGTGGGAATATTAATGAGAACGGTGAGATAGATTAATGAGAATAATGATATATTATGGAAGTTTGGAACAAATTGTTGGCAAGGGCATAAATCAACTCAATCTCCTCAAATCACGTAACATATAAAAATGGTCAAGTTTACAATTCCAAAATTTCAAAACAAAAACCTAAAACCAAAGGTTTTGTAAAAGACCAAAACCTAAAATCAAACGTATATACAGTCAAGTCATCTCTTACGCTTATTATAATTCTGTATGGATTGAATTAAAAGGTCTAGACTGTATTCTAAGATCTACAGCTCTTAAAGATAAGTAAATATGAGTTTTGAGTGTGGTGTTAGGTTAAGGTTTGCGCTCTGTGCGATGACACGTCCAGGCGCCAAATTATAATGATTACGGAAAAATTTAAAATCTTCAGGCTCTTAAATGTGGAAGCACGAACTCTAAGGCAAGGGAGAAAATCGTTGGTCGATTAAAGGCATAGTAAAACGCCTGTATCCATCCGAAATGAATCCTTGGCAATTGGAGAAACCTAAGGACCTAAATGCGGGGTACCAGGATGGCTACTGCACACTACAAGATGGCAATGATAGGAAGTCTATTCCTACAGCTGGTGAAATAAAGAAATACCCCCATCTAGAAGCGCCTAGGTCACAAGGTGGACGCCCCGCCATACTAAACGCCCACTGTACAGGTGACTACGCCCAAAGAAAAGGGAGAACCCACAGAGAAACGCATGCCCAAGTATATACAACAACGACCAAGTAAAAAGAAGAAAACCCACCGTATAGAGCCTCCACGGTGTAAGTAAAATCGACCAGGTAAAGAAAAGGGAACCCACCGAGATATAAAAAGGACCCAAAATAAATATAAACACTAGGGTATCAAGAAATAAAAACCCTACTGCAAATCAAGCTCCCTGTGTATAAAAAAAAATTACGCCCAAGGTAATACGAGAAGGCCACAGAGATAATAAAAAAAAATGCCCAATACAAATAACAACGCCCAGGGTACAAGAAAACCACTGTAGAAGGAAAACGTCTGAAATATCTAAATGCCCAGCGTAAAAAGAGTAAACCCTACTACCCCAAAGCGCCCATTACAAATAGAAACCAATAAAAACTTCATAAAAAGAAAACAGTGGTAAATACTTTATTTACAAGGTGGGTAGCAGCAGTAAGGGTTTCATGGTCACGCCAACATCCATTAAGCTACAGTTCACATACACTAGTCACACTATATCCATTAAAACTACAAGTTGCACAAGCCATTAACTACAGTTTATAAATATGCATAGCAAGATAGAAAACCCAGAGATTTACATACCTATGTCCTTAACGCTTGCAACAATGTTTCTTGTGCTCCCGCCGCTCCAGCTCCTGCTTGCCGACCGCGAAAACCCCACCGGTACCTCCCAGCAAAACGCTAGGGGTACTCTTCTTCCCCCTTATCCCCCCGAGCCGCAAAGGGGCCACACACAATCAGAGAGTAACTAGCTTCTCAGCTCGCCTCCAAGGCTGAGCTACCACTCAAGTCTGCTGAGAATCCCCAACTCCTACAAGCAATCAGACCAGTCTCTAGTCTGGCAGCATAACAATATCAATCTGAGCAAAAGTCCCCTTTTTCTTTGCCCCTCTCCCTTTCTTTTATCCAGTCTCAAACCCTAATTCCCCCTTCCTTTAGGTT
>ML789215.1:110123-152898 GCA_009831015.1 Picea engelmannii | reverse complement strand
ATATATATATATATATATATATATAGGATAATGAGAGATTAAGGCGATGGCAAACATGTATAGGGGAAAAGTAAATGTATTACATAAAATGAATAAAGAGGAATTACGGGGAGGGATGGCGATTTAGTAATGTGAACTGGACAAGTAAAAAGGAGATAGATACTGGAAGATCAAGGCGATGGAGGATAGTTTAATTAAGTAGACAAGGATAATGAGAGGATAATGGTCTGATTTTTTGTTTTCTTTTTTTTTGAATTTTCATTTGTTAAGGCCACACTAAATTCCCCCCCCCCTTTTTTCTAGAAGGTCTTAGGCTTAGGGTTTAGATTCTGAGCTAGGAAACGATTGGTTAAGGGAATTTCTTAAGGTTTTAATCAGGTGCTAATGACTTAGGGTTATTTAGGCTGACCCTTCCTCCACTATAATGCGACGTGCCCTTCAGGATGCACCACATGCTCCAAGGGTGCCACTCGCCTCTGGAATTTCTTTTGGGCGACATGCCCTTCAGGACGCACCATGTGCTCCAAGGGTGCCACTCGCCAACTGAGTTTCTTTTGTGTGACGTGCCCTTCAGGATGCACCACGTGCTCCAAGGGTGCCACTCGCCAACTGAACTGATTGGTAGAACTCTATAACCCCTGGAGTCAACACTCCGCCAGGTGAACTTGTAGGAGACTAAGGGTTCTAAGGAATAAGGCCCCTGCCTTATTGCGCGCCCCTTAGAATCATCGTGAGCGACTGTCGCAGTCGGCCCTCATGGCATCGTGGGTCCTCTCAAACTAGGTAATCGTTAACCTACATTTCGAGCCACGGCAGGAGTGCTAGCAGGCGGTGGTAGGGTTGTTGTCCACCCCTCTCCCTCAACCTCTCTACAAATCATGTGTGGCCCATTTACTCCATATGTGACTTTGGTCGGCAAGCTATCGTCAGCCTACATCACCAATAACCATGTCAGAAATGTCAACATCAAATCATCAAATCAACTGAAACATCATAATAAACATACCAACCCAAAAGCACACTCCCTGACTCAGTCCAGAGTCCAAGGGGGTTCTACCGATGCCTCTGCATCCTCAAGGTCAAAAACCCTGCACACTCAATAAAACTAAGTCAATGGCACCTATCTACATCAAATAGTAACACATCATGTCATCTGTCAATCACATCATCATCAAATATAAAGGTCTAACATCAGAAAGGGTCCAGATCACTTGCGAGCAAGTGTCCTCAAATAATAAGTGTTCTCATTGCGCCAGAGCGGGATGTTACAAATTCAAAGAGAGAGAATTTTCTCCTCAAGTTCTGTAAGTGCACTTACATATGGTAGTGGTGCATTACATCTTATTTGGTCAGGGGTTGCAAACTATGGCAGTTTTCCATTTTCAAGCAACCGTTTTCATGGAAGACAATTTTTTCTATTGGAAAATGCTTTATTGTGCGCTGTCAACTAGAGGTATTTTGTTTGCAAAGCAGCCATGAAAGAATTGTTTTTTTTTGAGAAATTCAGTTGCTTACAAATTGCATATGTAATGGAAGGAGTATCTTTAATTTGTTTCATGTAAGTTTACCTTGCATTTTTCTTTCACAAGGAAGTATGGGTAGAAACTGTTTCCTTATTTTCATTGCGAGTAGTCCATGGTGTTGTTGTTAGCCCACGAAATGTGATGGATGCATGACCATTCTAGGATATGCAACCGCACATGTTTTTGTTGTTTTGTGCATGGACAAGTATCTTTAGATTGTGATATGTGACTTTCTCTCTAATAGGAAGTGTTGCAATGTATTTATTTCTCTCGCGCATGACCTTTTTCAATTTGGGTTAACTTACTCTATGTTTATTTCCCAATGGAACAATGAGTTGATGGCAATTGGGATGAATTTCACTTTGACCCAGGTGCTAATAACCTAGTCTACGTTTTTTGTTCAAGGTCTGTGTAGCCTCATCACAACTGGGACAAATTTCACACATAGTTTTTTTCAAGTTGTGATAACTTTACATTTTTTGTTTAACCCCTGTATGGGCTCATCACAACTATGATGAATTTCACACATCGTCTTTTTTTTCAAGCCCTCTATGGCCATATCGCACTCCACAAGAGTTTCATTATCACTAAAAACCATGTCGCGTGTATGCAGATTCCATACCGTTTTGGTGGCATGGACATCAAACCCTAAACCATTGATATGTCGAAGCAAAGGTTCATAGTGGATATGTGGTGTATATTTTTTCAATGAGAGGATTTCAAATGTTTGATCGTAATTTGAATCAGTAAACAAAGAATGGACAGTGCTATCTGGCAACACCGACCAGACCTGGATATTTACTCTGAATATCATAGACAACCATTGGAAACAGAATACGCAACCCTGCACATTCCCTTTTTCGTATGGAAGCACCATGTTTACAAGGTATTCCTACCAAGTTCCAACTGTCGGCATATTTTCCAGGAGATATCACAAAAGGTGTTGATGCAAGCACCTAAAATCCTGTTGGTTGTTGCCTACAATTACATTGCAAAAGGACTGCATGGTGTAAAGTCACAATGACTGCACATCAAACTTCATTGCTACCAAATAGAAAATTGCATTAAATAAACTATATCCACAGTTAGACACAACATTTGTTGCCAGTTGTAAACCATGGCAATCTATGTGATGCATAATCTGTTCCCACTATGATTCAAGGTCATTGCAAAAGAGGGACAAGTAAATATGAGGTACTTCAACATTGCATATGGACATTTTTCTATATAGGAGTGGTTCATAATGATCACTAACAACATTGGCATCATGGAACAAGATGCAATATGGATTTTCAGACGCAGCTTTGCTGAATAGTAGATATCTTCTTTTTCTTGTCAATGACCATATTCCAACTGATATATTGAGCCAGTTAGACAACCACTATATACAAAATATGTCTCCCCAAAGTCCCCTCTCATGTGCAGGTAGATTTGGAGATGCAGACAATCACATCTTTGAAAAATACGTAGCAAGATCATGTATTCCGTGCAACTGTCGAAGAAAATTAGATCCCAGATCGTATTCATAGGAGTTCAATGCTTCTGTGTTGCCATTTTTGAAACAGGCCAATAAATAATCTATCAATCCATTGCACAGCTCGGTTGACGAATACTGGAAATGCAACAGAACCTGGAATGTATCGAAAAGGCAATCCCTTGCAGTATATGAGAATGCATCCAATCTAAAGAGGCCATTGCTATGCAAATCCACGTCAATGCTGCCATGTATAATGGATTGTGTATCTATTTCATATGACTCCACATATATTACTTCTTCCATCTTCTCAACTATGATTTTGAAGTTTTTTGCTAGATACTTTCACTTTGTCTGAAAACAAAGAAAAGGGGGAAAAAAAATAATAGCACCCCCCCAAAAAAGAAAATAAAAATAGGAAAACTAAAAACCTAAAACTGGGTACCAAACAGAAGAAACAACACAAATAAATAACACCATAAATTTACTTGGGAGAAAGACAACAGGTAGGCACAATTTTCTGACCCACAGAATAAAAGCATTCCATGCATCTACGCTATGGTCGATGGTTCCCTCTTCTAATAGCTTCAAACTAATTTTCGAGAACCCCTTCACATTGCAATTTTCCAAATAGCTATGAACGTCGCAGCCAACATATGAAGACGCATGGTTTGCAGGAATAGAAATTAAGAGGATAGACAAAGATGTTCTACAAAAAAATTTGGAGGCAGGGACCCCCACCATTGAAAAACAACAACAGGGAAACTTACCCATCAACGAGGGATGACAAGAGGCCAACCCCAAAAACTGGAAAACGCAATAACAGGTCCAACAACTTGCAAAGTTGCAAAACAACAAACCAATGAACAACCCTGAAGATGTCCAACTGGAACTATAGGACCTCAAATTTGCAAAATTGAATCAAACAAGAAAAACAATCATGGAACCAAACAACGAACAAGCATCGACCACTAAAGCAACGATGTTGAGCATAAAAAAAATGAAACGAAACTATATCCCAACGCATTTGCACAATAAACATTTAACCAGTCAGGTAAACACTTAAGACTGTCTGTAACATCCTAATTTAACAAATCCTTATAAGATTCATAAGTTTAACCATAAAATTTCTTTCAACTTATGAGCAATTTTATTATTTAGCATATAAGCAAATTCAACAGCATAATGACAATCACCTAACACAATGTAATCATGAAAATACATACCTTTGACTGATGTTATTTCTCCAATATTCATCTGTCCTCGTTGCTGCTCTGCCGAAACTCTGCCCAAAATTGAATCCTTCCTCCCTGCCAGCTAGGAACAGAGCCTATCCAGCTCCCTAGCTCGAGGATTCCGTGAGAATTCCTGACCCCCGAGCCCAAAAATCCTAGCAACCTGGTGCACCCCTGTAACAGTCCACCCAAAGTCCAGACCAAACCATAAAAATATCCCAAACAGAAAATACAATCCCTGCTCTCAAAATGCTCCCTTTCCCCCAAATTCCAAAAAGTCCCTCTCCCTGAATGCCTCTGCCCCCTCATATCCCCCTTCCCATTCACTGCCTCCTCCTTCATTTAATGCCTCCCACCTTGTCCCTCCATTTAATACCATATCCCTCAATTCAATACCGTATCCCTCCATTCAATACCCTATCCATCCATTCAATGCCTTATCCTTCATATGTTAAGTTCTCTTATAAATTAATTAAAAATTATTAAACCTTTAATTCATTACCCAAACACTAAATGAGTTAATTAATCAAAATATATTAAGCAATAAATAAATTATTAATTAATTAATTAAGATTATTAATAAATAATCATTATTTAACTAATACACATTAGGACAATTAATTATTTAATTAACTATACTCGATAAATCTTAAGCAACTATTTAACTAGGGTTGTTACATACACCCACCCTTCAGAAAATTTTGTCCTAAAGTTAAAGTATTTTATGATACAAGGGAAAAGAAACATGGTTCACACATTCATAACAAATAACTGACATTATTAGTAAGTAAGCCAAGAGACTCATTCATGCTAGTGTACATGTGCAAGAAATGCATGTGTAGCTAGTACATACAAGTCTCGTTCATGTACTAATATCAATGACTATCATTTCTATAGTAATTTCCATAGCATCCAATCCATTCAACAAGACTATTCATTTTATAAAAGACAATAAACCAATCAAATGTTTGCGTAATATTTTAATTATAATTATCTATCTCAACAATGTTATTTAGACAATTGTAGTTTAGTTACATAATTATGAATATTCATATATATATATTTTTTCTTTTCAAAAGGAAAAACAATAAATTCCACCATAAGACAAATCTCCATACACTCTCAACTATTTCTACTCATCCTTCCTCCCTAACTTACTTCCATCTTCCAATCCTATCCTTCCTCTGTTGGACTATCTTGGAGCATCAACTATATTGACCTAACTCCAAATAGAACCCATAAGAGGAAGCATCACTATCTTGACCAAGCTTCCCCAGTAGGCAACTGACAGTCATCATCACACGTCTGGGGGAGTGCGAGCTAACACCGTCCTCCCATGACTTCAGGTTTCGTAGGATACACAATGGGAAATTCCTCCACCCCTTCTAATCATAACTAGGGTCCACACCCTACAATGGAATATACAGTGGCACCATGTTGCTAGAAGTTTTGTCATCGTCTATTCAATTTTGGGAAGTCTCACCACTTGAAATCCTGCACTGGTCCACATATCATAGCAATGCATCCAAAACAATATAATTTCACATACAAAGATTCATACCATATTGTTTCTTGGCCAATGGTCATGACAACCACTTTCATCATCATTATCCCTTGGCTATTTCATAGCCCATAACCTGTAGATTAGTCTGTAACACAAACTCATACATTTCTGTGCATTATCATCATGTAATTGCATACAACCATAATTTCAATTCGGTATCTGCATACCAACAATTTAACATCAAAGTTTTCAAGTTAGAAATAGATCTCATAATATCCCATAATTCAATTATCGACACCCATTCATAAAATTATCATTTACAAAATAGATTGCATCATATCCAACATCATTCTAATAGCATTTAAACCTTCATAGGATTCTCATTCACACAATATGTCTCATTATATCCATCATCATCAATAACAATTAGACATTCATAGAATTTACATTCACATAGTAGATCATATCATATCCATCATCATCAATAGCAATTATACATTCATAGAATTTACATTCACATAGTAGATCGCATCATATCCATCATCATCAATAACAATTAGACATTCATAGAATTTACATTCACATAGTAGATCGTATCATATCCATCATCATCAATCAAATTTAAACATTCATAAAATTTACATTCTCACAATATATCGCATCATATCCATCATTATCCAAATACATTTAAACATTCATAAAGATTCATATGTCTTAAAAGTTCAAGTGTATCATTTAATAGTGTCACTTGTGAATAGAAAATAAAGGTGTGTAGGCCTCAGGTAATCTTGGTTGTTTATGTCAAAAGGTGGTGTTACATACACCCAACCTTTGAGAAACATATTCTCGAGGTGGTCAAAAAAGTGAGGGATAATCTCGTCGTAGTGTCTCGGCATCTTCCTGAGTAGCAGATCCTGGACTATACTTGTCCCACTAGACCATAACTTGGTCTACCAGACGGTTCCTAAGCTATCGGACTCTACGGTCCAATATGTGTAATGGTTCTACCGTGAGATTTCCCACGTCCGATACCTACAATTCCTTCCAATTTAGCTTATGTGATTCATCATCAACATAATGACATAGAATAGATACATGAAAAACATTATGAGTTTTATGCAAGTGGGGTGGCAGTACGAGACGATAGGCAATGGGTCCAATTTTTTCTTGTATTCTGAACGGTCCTATAAATCAAGGTGACAACTTTGTCCCCTTCCTGAACTGTATGGTACTCTTATTAGGCCTGATATGAATGAAAACCTGGTCTCCCACTTTATAACTTCAGTCAGTCCTGTGTGCATCTGCATAACATTTCTACCTATCCTATGCTTCCTTTAGTCTTTGCCTAATCTAAATCACTTGTTCCTCCATCTCTTGAATCAATTCTGGCCCAACTGTTACTCGGTCTTCTAATCTATCCCAACTCAACGACGTTCTGCATGGCCTTCCATACAGAGCTTCGTAGGGTGGCATTCTGATGGAGCTATGAAAACTATTATTGTAGGCAAACTCTACCAAAGATAGGTACTTCTCCCAATGGGTTTGATTATCCATGACATACATCTTGAGCATGTATTCCATGACTTGATTTACTCTCTCAGTTTTCCCATCTATTTCAGGATGATAAGTTGTTCTTAAGTTCAACTGAGTACCCAACGCTAACTGCAAACTTGTCCAAAACCTAGAGGTGAATCTTGAGTCACTATCTAAAGTGATCTTCTTAGGTATCCCATGAAAATGGATGACCTCACTTACAAACACAAGTGCCACATTAGTGACATCATAAGTGTCTCTAACCAGAATAAAATGAGCACTCTTAGTTAACTTATCAACTATCACAAGAATAGCATTGTGTCTATGAGATGTGAGTGGCAACCCCACAAAAAAATCCATAGAGATGACTTCCCACTTGAACATAGGAACATCATGTGGTTGTAGGAGGTCTATCGGGTGATGGTGGTCGACTTTCACTTGTTGACACTCTAGGCACTTCGCGAAGAAATGGACTACATTGTGCTCATGCCTACCCAAAAGAAAAGCTTCCTCATCTCTACGTACATCTTCTTCACACCTGGATGTGCACAATAAAGTGCTCTATGGGCTTCCTTCAGTATGATGCTTCAAATATCCCCATCTTCAGGGATGTACATCCTTCCTTGATATCTTAATAGTCCATCTACTTCCAGACTATTTCCTTCATACTTTGGATCTAATTGCTTCCCACTATGGAGGTTTGAAGTAGCCTTTAAATACCAACTGTCTCCTTGGAGTTGCGTCAACACATGTTCCCTCATATTGAACTTTAAAGGTATGAAGGAGAAGACATGTGGTCTCCTACTCAAGGCATCTGTGACCACATTTTCCTTTCCCTTGATGTATGAATTACCAAAATTGTACTCACTCATAAACTCACTCCATCACCTTTGTTGGGCATTCAGATCCCTTTGAGTGAAGAGATGTTTTAAACTTTGATGGTCTATTTTGAGCTCAATGTTTTTCCCTATAAGATAGAGCCTCCAAAGTTTTAGAGCTAGCATTATAGCTCCCAATTCTAAATCATGAGTCACATATAGCTCTTCATGTTTCTTCAACTTCCTTGATGCATAATCTATCACTCCTCCATCCTGCATTAGCACGGCCCCCAACCCTTGCTTCGAGGAATCCGTGCAGACTGTGAAGTCATTTTCCTTATCCGATACTCATAGAATGGACGCACTAGTTAGTAACCTCTTAAGCTTGATGAATGCACTATCACATTCTTTTGTCCATTCATACCTAACCCCCTTGCACTGCAAAGTGGTGATGGGTTTCGCTATTTTAGAGAATCCTTCCACAAATCTCCGATAATAACCTGCTAGCCCCATGAAGATTCTCACCTCGTGGGCATTTTTCGGCACTGGCCACTCCATAATGGCCTTTACCTTTTCTAGGTCCACATAGATTCCTTTACCGGAAATGATATGACCTAAATAGTGGATCTCTTTCCGGAAGAAGGAACACTTCGACAACTTCCCATACAAGTTGTTCTCTCTAAGGCAAGATAACACCACTCGTAAGTGTTCCTCATGTTCTCTTTCGTTCTTGGAATAGATGAGGATGTCATCTAGAAATACTTGTACAAAATGATCTAAGTACTTCTAGAATACTCCGTTCATGAGGCTCATGAATATTGTTGGTGCATTGGTCAATTTGAAAGGTACTACAATAAACTCGTAATGTCCAAATCGAGTTCGAAAGGTAGTTTTTGGGATATCGCCTTCCTTAATCCTTAACTGGTGATACCTTGAACACAAATCAATCTTTGAGAATACCTCTTATCCTTTCATCTGATTTAATAGGTCATCTATTCGTGGCATTAAGTACTTATTTTTTACTATAGCATGGTTCAAGTCCCTGTAATCTATACACAGTCGTAAGGAACCATCTTTCTTCTTTACAAAAATTACTGGTGCACCCCAAGGTGAGACACTGGGCCTTATTAGCCCTAAGTCTAGTAACTCCTTCAACTGCATTTGCAACTCACAAAGTTCTGACACTGTCATCCTATATGAAGTCTTGGAAATTGGTTCTGCATCAAGTTTTCGCTCAATAGTAAAATCAATCTCCCTCTGAGGAGGTAACCCTGGTAACTCATTCGCGAAAACATCCTTAAATTCTGAAAATACTAGGTATTGATCGAAGGAGGGTCCCTTCCTTTCATTCACTACTTCCAGTACATAAATTCAACACCCTTGCCTCAAGAATTTCTTAACCTTCATAGTTGAGATAAAGCGTAATGACACCTTTCTCTGTACACCCTAGATCTCTACTGGTCTTCCTTCATCGTTGACACAAAACACTCTTTTTGTGAAGCAATCTACCAAATCTCGATGATCTTCTAACCAATCCATTCTAATTATTAGGTCATACTCCCCGAGAGCAGTGACGTATACCTTCAACATGGTAGTACACACTCCCAGGTCTACTATACAATTATCGATGCTAGGTCCTACCGCTTTTTTTTCCCCGGAAGCCATCTTGTCTTGTTTAAAGTCATCGTGCTCGTAGGCTGCCAACCCACTCTTTTCTAATTCAGATGGTGAAATGAAACTATTTGTAGCACCATAATCAAATAAAATCTTTACATTGATATGATTTAGCGTACCTGATGACTCCACCACCGTGGTGTGACATTCCCCAAAAATAAAATATTTTTCTTTTTGAAATGTGCTAGAAATTTATTTCCATTTTTGGCAAATTCGAATCTGGAAATTTTTTTCGATTTATGGCAATTCGAAATTTTGAATTTAATAATTGTAATTAATTATTGTGACTATTGGGCAGAGATATGATCTAACTCAACTAACTAGTTGACTATGACACTTGTATAAAAACAAAATATTTATATATTAAATGCAAGAGGAAAAATGAAACAACCATGTTAAAATCAGCTAACCATGACTCCATGAGTGGGGAACATGTTGGAACTGCCTCTGGGCTGATTATTACAAGGGAAAATCATATATTTGGTCACTAGCAGCCCCTAAAAATCATGGATTAAGAAAGCTGTGAAAATCCCCAAATGAGGGAAAAAGACTTGGGAAAAAATAAAATTGATAAATAGCATATGAGAGGAGGCAGGACACTGGCAAGTATGTTGGGAAAGGATTGCGAGATCTCTTCTTGTTATGAGCACTGCCGAGCAAGTGTGAGGCAAGGGATAACTGCTGAAAATTTTGGAATATTGTTGAGGAGTCTCCAAGTTTTCCCTCATGGATTCATGGTTAGGCTAGGGGGTGAATCGGGCAAGTAGTTTTGGCTGCCCTATTCTATGGTTGGGAGGAATGTGGTTGTTCCCTTTGTCTTCCGCGGATTGGATTCAGATATGTTGATCTACCCCTCTCTTCTTTTTTTTTTGTTCAGAGAGTACTTTCAGATCCATCGCATAGGTTTTATGTTGATCTACCCCTCTCTATTATGAATAGCTATGTTTTTATCCGATGTCATATTAAATCTGAACTGGAATGATGTCCATTCTCTGTCTGAATGATTTTTTCTGATGCATTGTATTTTATTAAATCAGAATTGTAACGATTTACATTTTTTGTTCGTTTTGAGGAATATATGTGAAGGAAATCCATATATCTATATATATATCTATATATATATATATATATATATATATATATATATATATAGTTGTAATACATCTGCTGAAATCTTCACATCTATCTACTAAAGTTTAGTTAATTATTAGGGAAGATGAAGTCCTTTCGTAATCTTAATATGCCTGTCGTTGCGAAGATCATAATGGACATCCAAACTCTAGAAAATTGTTCCTCCTATGAGTAAAATGCTAGATGGATGCACGTGTAATTATATTTCTATAAGTAACTAAGGAAAGGCGGAGATTAACGTCAATGGGGCAGATCCTCTCTGTAGTTAAAACCCCAGGAAACCAAACTCAGATCCCTTGGAACATCATTTATAATGACCAAACTCTGATGGAATGATATTCTTATTCATGTATTTACATAGATGCACAGATCTAGTACTGTTGATGTTTAATGCATTGATTAAAAAGAGGCTCTAAGTGAATATAATAGGAGTTACCTTGTATAGGAACTATTTTCCTAATGTACCCCTTTTATAGATTTTATGCGTATAAGACTCATAAGATTAGACTTTCCGAATTCTGATAGACAAATGGATATTGAATCCTTATACACCTACTGTCTCACAGAATGGAAGTAAGAACACCAATATAGGAAAAGTATCATGGAATTTTGAAAATAGTGTGAAAATTACAGTAGAGGTAGAGTACTCTCTTCCTTTGCGTTTTGACTGAATTATCACCTTAGATTTTCAACAGAAAGATTTTGAAATCTTCTAGTCCAACCTTTCCACTTTTATCAATTTCGGGAGTTGTTGTGTGATGATGTTGGTTTCGGTACTCGCGAAACCCTGAACTCCGAAATCCCAAAGTGCTGGTCACTTTTCGCAATTTCGGGAGTTGTTGTGTGATGATGTTGATTTTTGTACTCGTGAAACCCCACACTTCGAAATCCCGAAGTGCTGGTCACTTTTCACAATTTTGAGAGTTGTTGTGTGATGATGTTGGTTTCTGTACTTGCAAAACCCCGAACTCCGAAATCTTGAAGTGCTGGTCACTTTTCATAATTTTGGGAATTGTTTTGTGATAGTGTTTTGATTTTGTACTCAAAAAAATCCTGAAACCCCAAAGTATGGGTCCCACCTTTCCTTTTCTCATTTCGGAGGTTTGGACATGTTAATGTTTGGGCGCTTTCACTCGCGAAGTTCCAAACCCCGAAACCCCGAAGCATTTGGGAGATTGAACACGTGAGGCTTGGGAACATGCACTTGTGAAGTTTTGAACCCCAAAACCACGAATTTCAAGTCCAACCATTTCACTTTTCACATTTCGAAGGTTGAACATGCGAGGCTTGGGCGCTTGCACTCGCGAAGTCCCGAACCCCGAAAACACGGCGTGCTATACCCACTTTCGCAATCTGAGAGATGTTGTGTTTTGATGTTTTGAGCTTTTGTAGTCATGCGATTTCAAACCCCGAAACCTCGAAGTACTAAGGCCACAAACTTCCAATTTTTTGCGTTTTGGCAAACAGCATGGCCCCTTTATTTTTGTGTGTTCTGCATTGGAAAATCATTGAAACCCATTTGAACATTGTCTTCAACAAAACTGTAGGAGCACAGTAGGAATTATTGGTTATATGAACAACTCTAATACAGTAAGAAATGGACTGGTAGAATCGATGGAGAATCAGCATTCGAGATTGAGACAGGATAGAGACAATAGATAATCATTATAAGTCACTGTGTACAGGGTGTGACAAGTACAAAATTTGTTGTACAAGAAGGTTTTAAACTAGTTACACAGATTTTTATTGTGATGTTTCTGATGTTTTTTTTTGTGCTGTTTTCCATGATGACATGCACCTTTAAGTATTTCAAAATTTTCATAATTAGTTTATGGATATAAATAAATCTTACCTTCTCTTAAATACTAAGCTTAAACGAAATGGAATTACGTCATAGAATTTATTTTTTTTATGGTGATTTTTTGAGGTTCATTACATATGGTATCAGAGAAAAAGTTATAGCATTGGCCCTAAACAGGGCCACATTAATTGCTTAGTATATATTCGTATTTATGAAAAACTAATAAATCTTGTGGTTACAGATAGAAATCCTTTTTTGTTTTGTGTTGAAAAATGGCATCTCAAGAAGGTATAGAAATCAGGATGGAAGAGAATATGCAGTAGGGACCTCCTAGAGATCCAAGATAGAACAGTGATGGAATCTCACCCATGGAGGTGTTGGAAACAATGAGGAACCTTCTTATTGAACTACAAGTTTTCAAGGCTGACAATGAAAAATTGAAGAAGGCACAACAGGAACAAAAATAGATAAATGAAGTTCTACTGCGTAGTATAGTAACCAAGAAAATCCCAAAAGATGATAACCATGAGGAAGAGGTCAGAAAAAGGGCCTCCAAGAATTCTATTGCGAAAAAAAAAAAAGGAGACAGTTCGTCTGAAGGGACACCTTTAGCTGAAGACAAAACCATACCAGACAAAAAAAGAAAACAAATAAACCACCTTGAAGGAGAATTTTAAAACATTACAGCTACCTTTGATGGAGAATCCAGGACGGGAGAAGAAGCTGAGGCATGGTTGTTGGACATCAAAAAGTATTTCCAAATCTAAAACTATTCCAACAACATGAAGATCAGAATGGTCATCTACAATCTAAAGGGGAAGGCTAGCATTTGGTGGCAAGACATGAAATTGGCCAAGGGCCTAAAGGAGAAACAATTGGAATGGTCCGACTTTAAGAAGTATTTTAAGAAACAATACCTTTATGAAAGCTATTATGAAAGGAAGACGAAAGAATTTTATGAGTTACGACTCGAACAAATGACGATGGAGGACCTCATAAATAAATTTCTAGAACTACTAATGTTCGTACAATACATCGAGGAGGATAAGGTAAAAATCCAACGATTATTAAGTTGTTTTCCTCAGGCTTATTGGGACATAATTGAGTTTGACATCCCCAAATCCTTGAGTGAGGCATTCAGGAAGGCATGAATGTGCTATGACTAGTATAAACAGTGGGTAGAGTTTCCCAAGACCTGGAAGGATAAGAATCAAGATAGAATGCACCAGCGGAAGAAGGGATACCAACCATCTCCTTATCAGAATGAAACAAAAAGTTTTCCAAGGAAGGATTTTCACTCCAATCATCTAAATACGCAAGGTAGCAGTAAATCAGTAAACCTAGGAATGAAGAAGTTTGGGGACAACTCCCACGATCCATTAAAGTGTTGAGAGTGTGGAGAGACTCATCTAAGGAAGAACTATCCATGTTTAGTTGCAGCAAACAACATTGTTGTCCACAATTTGCTGGAAGCCTTGACAGTGGGAGACACGAGTAGAAGTCTGCATCGGATAAATGTAGTTGTAGATGGTCGACAAGCTGACCACCAGTCCTCGGTGGTAGAAATCAAAGGTAAAATCCATGACACTCGAATTTTTGTTTTAATTGACCCTAGAGCTATGTTAAGTTATATCGCTCCCGATGTAGTAGAGTTGAATAAACTTAAGAAACAAAAGCACAAAAAGTATTGGCTTGTAAAACTAGCAATAGGTGCTAAAATAAAAGTAGTTAACTTTATTTATGATCTTGAGTTCATCTTAGATGGTCAAAATATAAGGACCAATATGAACATCCTACCACTAGGATCTTATGATATGATTATCGGCATGGATTGGTTGGAACAACACAAAGTAGTACTAGACTGTTATATAAAGATACTTAGCTACAAAGATAATTTTGGCACTGTTAGAATAGCCCAAGGCATACCAAAACCTGTGTCAGTCAGACAATTTTCAACGATGCAATTCAATAAATGTATTAGAAAGGGATGTCAAGTTTACGCCATCCAAGTGACGAATCTATTAGAAAAAGAAGATAAACCCAAGTTAGAATAATTTGTTTTCCTACATGAATTCAGAGACATATTTGTTGATGAGATACCAGAATTACCTCCTAGGATAGAAATAGATTTATCCATAGACTTAATACCCGGATCAGCCCCTATCTCAAAAGCACCCTACCAAATGAGTCTACCAGAACTGACAGAATTAAAAATACAATTACAGGAATTGTTGAACAAAGAGTATATCAAACCAAGTGTCTCGCCATGGGGAGCACCAGTCCTCTTTGTAAAAAAGAAAGACTGTACTCGATGACTATGTATCGATTATAGACAACTGAGCAAAGTGACCATTAAGAACAAATACCCCTTACCCAGGATAAATGATCTATTCGATCAAGTTGGTGGGGCCAATATCTTCTCAAAATTGGATTTACGATCCGGTTATCATCAAGTTAGTGTAAAGGACCAGGACATAAACAAAATATTTTTTTGTACCAGATACCAACACTACGAGTTTGTAGTCATAACTTTCGGACTCACTAACACACCAACCACATTTATGTGCTTGATTAACAACATTTTCAGCCAGTACTTAGACAAGTTTGTAGTAGTATTTATTGACGATATTCTGGTCTATTCTAAAATGGAGGAGGAACAAGATGAACACCTAAGAATAGTTTTGCATACACTAAGGAAACATAAGCTATACGCAAAGTTCGACAATTGTAACTTTTACCAAAAAGAAATACAATATTTAGGACATGTCATTTCCTCGGAAGGTATTGTCGTAGACCCAGAAAAGATAAAAGCCATTATGGAATGGCCAATACCTAAGGATGTGGCAGATATCCGGTCATTCATGGGAATCATCGAATATTATCACAGATTTATAGAAGGGTTCTCCAAGATAGCCTACCCTATCATGACATTACAAAAGAAAGGGACCAAGTTTAACTGGTCACAAAAGTGTCAAGACAATTTTAACAAGCTAAAAGAATTATTGACATCAACACCCATTTTAAAGGTAGAAAACCCAGATAAAGACTTCACCCTATGTGTTGATGCAAGTAAAGAGGGACTAGGTGGTGTTCTAACTCAGGAAGGGCATGTGATTTGTTATGAGTCTCGTAAATTAAAAGAACACGAGCGAAATTATGTCACTCATGACTTAGAATTGGTAGTAGTAATACATGCCTTAAAAATGTGGTGACACTATATAATGGGCAGAAAATTCTTACTATTGATGGATAACATCGGGGTGAAATATCTGTTTAACCAACCAGACCTTAATGCAAGACAAGAAAGGTGGCTAGCCTTCTTGAGCGAATTCGACTTCGAGTTCAGACATATCAAGGGTAAGTAAAACAAAGAAGTAGATGATTTAAGCCGCATAATCCATGGGTTATTTGAGATAAATATCAACAGGGCAGAAAGTGATCTGGAACAAAGAATAAGAACGACAAGTTCTAACAATGAAAATTACACTAAGATGATGGTAGAATTTCAAAATAGTATCGCAAACTCAGATAAACCATATATAAGTATCGATTAGAAGGGACTATTAAGATTTAAAAATAGAGGCTCTAAGTGAATATAATAGGAGTTACCTTGTACAGGAACTGTTACCCTAATGTACCGTTTTTATAGATTTTATGTGTATAAGACTCATAAGATTAGACTTTCAGAATTCTGATAGAGAAACGGATATTGAATCCTTCTACACCTACTGTCTCACATAATGGAAGTAAGAACACCAGTATAGGACAAAGATCATGGAATTTTGAAAATAGTGTGAAAATTATAGTAGAGGTAGAGTACTCTCTTCCTTTGCATTTTGACTGAATTATCACCTTAGATTTTCAACAGAAAGATTTTGCAATCTTCTAGTCTAACCTTTCCACTTTTCTCAATTTCAGGAGTTGTTGTGTGATGATGTTGGTTTCAGTATTCGCGAAACCCTGAACTATGAAATCTCGAAGTGCTGGTCACTTTTCGCAATTTCGGGAGTTGTTGTGTGATGATGTTGATTTTTGTACTCGCAAAACCACGAACTCCGAAATCCCGAAGTGCTGGTCACTTTTTACAATTTCAAGAGTTGTTGTGTGATGATGTTGGTTTCTGTACTCGCAAAACCCTGAACTCCGAAATCTCATAGTGCTGGTCACTTTTCGTAATTTTGGAAGTTGTTGTGTGATAATGTTTGGCTTCTGTACTCACAAAAATCTTGAAACCCCAAAGTATGGGTCCCACCTTTCCTTTTATCATTTCAGAGGTTTGCACATGTTGTGTGATGATGTTGATTTCTGTACTCGTGAAACCACGAACTCCGAAATCCCGAAGTGCTGGTCACTTTTTACAATTTCAAGAGTTGTTGTGTGATGATGTTGGTTTCTGTACTCACAAAACCCCGAACTCCGAAATCTCGTAGTGCTGGTCACTTTTCGTAATTTCGGGAGTTGTTGTGTGATAGTGTTTGGCTTCTCTACTCACAAAAATCTTGAAACCCCAAAGTATGGGTCCCACCTTTCCCTTTCGCATTTCATAGGTTTGCACATGTTAATGTTCGAGCGCTTTCACTCGTGAAGTTTCGAACCCCGAAACCCCAAAGCGCTAGTCGAACCTTTCCACTTTTCGCATTTAGGATGTTGAACATGTGAGGCTTGGGCACTTGCACTCATGAAGTTATGAACCCCAAAACCCCGAAGCACTAGTCCAACCATTTCACTTTTCTCATTTTGGAGGTTGAACATGCGAGGCTTGGGCACTTGCACTCACGAAGTCCTGAACCCCGAAAACACGGCGTGCTGTACCCACTTTCGCGATTTGAGAGATGTTGTGTTTTGATGTTTTGAGCTTTTGTAGTCGTGGGATTTCGAACCCCGAAACCTCGAAGTACTAAGGCCACAAACTTCCATTTTTTCGTGTTTTGGCAAACAACATGGCCCCTTTGTTTTTGTGTGTTCCGCATTGGAAAATCGCTGAAACCCATTTGAACACTGTCTTCAACAAAACTGTAGGAGCATCGCAGGAATTATTGGTTATATGAACAACTCTAATACGGTAAGGAATGGACTGGTAGAATCGATGGAGAATCAACATCTGAGATTGAGGTAGGATAGAGATAATAGATAATCATTATAAGTCATTATGTACAGGGTGTGACAATTACAGAATTTGTTGTATAGGAAGGTTTTAAACTAGTTACACAGATTTTTATTGTGATGTTTCTGATGGTTTTTTTTTGTGTTGTTTGCCATGATGACATGCACCTTTAAGTATTTTGAAATTTTCATAATTATTATATGGATATAAATAAATATTACCTTCTCTTAAATCCTGAGCTTAAACAAAATCGAATTACGTCATAGATTTTTTTTTTTTTTTTTTATGGTGATTTTTTTAGGTTCATTACATATGGTATCAGAGAAAAAGTTATAACACTGGGCCTAAACAAGGCCACATTAATTGCTTAGTATATATTCAGATTTATGAAAAACTAATAAATCTTGTGGTTACAGATAGAAAGCCTTTTCTGTTTTGTGTTGAAAAATGGCATCTCAAGAAGGTGCAGAAATCAGGATGGAAGAAAATCCACAGCAAGGACCTCCTGGAGATCCAAGATAGAACAGTGATGGAAGCTCACCCACAGAGGTGTTGGAAACAATGAGGAACCTTATTGTTGAACTACAGGTTTTCAATGCCGAAAATGAAAAATTGAAGAAGGCACAACAGGAACAACAAGAGATAAATGAAGTCCTACTGCGTAGTATAGTAACCAAGAAAAGCCCAAAAGATGATAACCATGAGGAAAAGGTCAGCAAAAGGGCCTCCAAGAATTCTATTGCGAAAACAAAAAAAGGAGACAGTTCATCCGAAGGGACACCTTCAGCTGAAGACAAAACCATACCAGACAAAAAAAGGAAAAAAATAGACCACCATGAAGGAGAATTTAAAAAGATTAAACTAGCTACTTTTGATGGAGAATCCAGGATGGGAGAAGAAGCCGAGGCATGCTTGTTGGACATCAAAAATTACTTCCAAATCTAAAACTATTCCAACAACATGAAGTTCAGAATGGTCATCTACAATCTAAAGGGGAAGGCTAGCATTTGGTGGCAGGACCTGAAATTGGCCAAGGGCCTAAAGGAGAAACAATTGGAATGGTCCAACTTTAAGAAGTATTTTAAGAAACAATACCTTTATGACAACTATTATGAAAGGAAGATGAAATAATTTTATGAGTTACGACTCGAACAAATGACGATGGAGGACCTCATAAATAAATTTCTAGAACTACTAAGGTTCATACCATACATCGAGGAGGATAAGGTAAAAATCCAACGAATCTTAAGCTGTTTACCATTGGCTTATTGGGACATAATTGAGTTTGGCAGCCCCAAATCCTTGAGTGAGGCATTCAGGAAGGCATGAATGTGCTATGACCAGTATGAACAACGAGTAGAGTTTCCCAAGACCTGGAAGGATAAGAAGCAATATAGAATGCACCAGCGGAAGAAGAGATACCATCCATCTCCAACAGAATGCAACAAAAAGTTTTCCAAGGAAGGATTTTCACTCCAATCATCTGAATACACAAGGTAGCGGTAAACCGGTAAACCTAGGAATGAAGAAGTTTGGGGACAACTCCCACGATCCATTAAAGTGTTGGTAGTGTGGAGAGACTCATATAAGGAGGAACTGTCCACATTTAACTGCAGCAAACAACACTGCTGTCCACAATTTGTTGGAATCCTCGACAGTGGGAAACACGGGCAGAAGTCTCCATCGGATAAATGCAACCATAGATCATCGACAAGCTGAACACTAGTCCTCGGTGGTAGAAATCAAAGGTAAAATCCATGACACTCGAATTTTTGTTTTAATTGACCTTGGAGCTATGTTAAGTTATATTGCTCCCGATGTAGTAGAGTTGAATAAACTTAAGAAACAAAAGCATGAAAAGTATTGGCTTGTACAACTAGTAATAGGTGCTAAAAGAAAAGTAGTTAACTTTATTTCTGATCTTGAGTTCAGCTTAGATGGTCAAAATATAAGGACCAATATGAGCATCCTACCACTAGGATCTTATGAAATGATTATCGAGATGGATTGGTTGGAACAACACAAAGCAGTACTAGACTTCTATACAAAGATACTTAGCTACAAAGATAATTTTGGCACTGCTAGAATAGCCCAAGGCATACCAAAACCTATGTCAGTCAGACAAGTTTCAGAAATGTAGTTCAAGAAATGTAGTATAAAGGGATGTCAAGTTTACGCGATCCAAGTGATGAATCTATTAGAAAAGGAAGATAAACCCAAGTTAGAAGAATTTGTTGTCTTGCGTGAATTCAGAGACATGTTTGTTGATGAGATACCAGAATTACCTCCTAGAAGAGAAATAGATTTCTCCATAGACTTAATACCCGGATCAACCCCTATCTCAAAAGAACCCTACCGAATGAGTCTACTAGAACTGATAGAATTAAAAATAAAATTACAGGAATTGTTGAACAAAGAGTATATCAGACCAAGTGTCTTGCCATGGGGAGCACCAGTCCTCTTTGTGAAAAAGAAATACTGTACTCTAAGACTATGTATCGATTATAGACAACTGAGCAAAGTGACCATTAAGAACAAATACCCCTTACCCAGGATAAATGATCTGTTCGACAAGTTGGTGGGACCAAGATCTTCTCAGAATTGGATTTACGATCCACTTATCATCAAGTTAGGATAAAGGACTAGGACATAAACAAAATAGCTTTTTGTACCAGATACAGACACTACGAGTCTGTAGTCATACCTTTCGGACTCACTAACACACCAGCCACATTTATGTGCTTGATGAACAACATTTTCAGCCAGTACTTAGACAAGTGTGTAGTAGTATTTATTGATGATATTCTGGTCTATTCTAAAATGGAGGAGGAACATGATGAACACCTAAGAATAGTTTTGCAAACAATAAGGAAACATAAGCTATACGCAAAGTTCGACAATAATAACTTTTATCAAAAGGAAATACAATATTTAGGACATGGCATTTCCTCGGAAGGTATTGTCGTAGACCCGGAAAAGATAAAACCCATTATGGAATGGCCAATACCTAAGGATGTGGCAGATATCCGGTCATTCATGGGAATCACCAGATATTATTGCATATTTATAGAAGGGTTCTCCAAGATAGCCTACCCTATCATGACATTACAAAAGAAAGGGACCAAGTTTAACTGGTCGCAAAAGTGTCAAGATAATTTTAACAAGCTAAAAGAATTATTGACATCGACGCCCATTTTAAAGGTAGAAGACCCAGATAAAGACTTCACAGTATGTGTTGATGCAAGTAAAGAGGGACTAGGTGGTGTTCTAACTCAGGAAGGGCACGCGATTTGTTATGAGTCTCGTAAATTAAAAGAACACAGGAGAAACTATGTCACTCATGACTTAGAATTGGCAGTAGTAATACATGCCTTAAAAATGTGGAGACACTATATAATGGGCAGAAAATTCTTACTATTGATGGATAACAGCGGGGTGAAATATATGTTTAGCCAACCAGACCTTAATGCAAGACAAGTGAGGTGGATATCCTTCTTGAGCGAATTCGACTTCGAGGTCAGACACATCAAGGGTAAGGAAAATAAAGTAGCAGATGATTTAAGCCGTAGAATCCATGAGTTATTTGAGATAAATATCAACACGGCAGAAAGTGATCTGGAACAAAGAATAAGAATGACAAGTGCTAACGATGAAAATTACACTAAGATGATGGTATAATTTCAAAATAGTATCGCAAACTCAGATAAACCAGATATAAGTATCAACAAGAAGGGACTATTAAGATTTAAAAACAGACTTTACATACCAAATTCAACAGAGCTAAAATTAATTATTTTATACAAAGTACATAAGAAATCGTATTACGACCATCCAGGCTACCAGAAAACAATAACAACACTCATAAAAATATTTTATTGGCCTAACATGAAGGGTGAAACAACAGAGTACTTTTCTAGGTGCCAAGATTGTCAGTAGGTTAAGGCCGAACACCAACATCCAGCCAGCCTATTATAGCCATTACCAATACCAGAAGGGAAATGCGAGACCATATCACTGAACTTTATAACAAGTTTTCCTAAAACTCAGAAACATAATGATTCAATCATGGTTGTAATTGATAAACTCAGTAAGTTTACACACTTTATTCCTGTAAAGTCTACTTTTAAAGATATTAATATTGCTTAAATATTCATGAAAGAAATTTTTAGACTACATGGTATTTCTAAAATGGTGATTTCAGATAGAGACGTAGAATTCACATCCACTTTTTGGAAGGAATTGTTTGCAGGGATAAATACTAATTTGAATTTTAGTACGAGTTATCATCCACAAACGGATGGACAGAAAGAAAGGACAAACCAAATCATAGAGGATATGCTCTGCGTGTATGTAAGAACAAATCTGAACAAATGGGAAGACTACCTACACCTAGTAGGATTTGCATATAACAATGGGTACCAAACTTTGGCTAAGTTGAGCCCTTTCGAAATACTGTACGATAGAAAGTGTACAACTCCAATTAGTTGGGATAACCCAGTTGATAGACTCATGGTCAGACCAGAGATGCTCCAAGAAATGGAGAACATGGCAAGGAAGGTACAACAGAGCTTGAAAGAAGCACAAGACAGACAGAAGAGCTATGTGGATCAGAAAACAAGACACTTTGAATTTCAAGTGGGAGACCATGTTTACTTGAAGGTCAAAGCCCGAAAAAGCTCGTTGAAGTTAGGGAAATGTGTCAAGCTATCACCCAGGTTTTGTGGGCCCTTCGATATACTAGCTCGAATTGGACCCATAGCATATCAACTTGCACTCCCAACTAATCTAAGAATTCATAATGTATTTCATGTTTCTTTGTTGAAAAATTATATTCATGACCCTACTCATATGATTGATTGGAACTTGGGGTAGGTGGAACCTGAAGGTGAGTTTCAGGTGGAACCCCTGCACATTTTGGACTGGAGAGAAATAGCACTTTGGAACAGATTCGTCACTCAGGTAAAGGTGCAATGGAAACACTTTAGTCCTGACGAGGCCACTTGGGAATTGGAGGGAGATTTGTGGAAATCTCATCCAATCCTATTCCAGGAAAGGAACGAACACTAAGGATAGTGTTTTAATGAAGGGGGAGAGGATGTGACATTCCCCCAAAATAAAATATTTTTATTTTTGAAATGTGCTAGAAATTTATTTTTGTTTTTGGCAAATTCAAATCTGGAAAAATTTTCCCATTTATGGAAATTCCGAATTTTAAATTTAATAATTGTAATTAATTATTGTGATTGTTGGGCAGAGATATGATCTGACTTAACTAACTAGTTGACTATGAAACTTGTATAGAAACTTAATATTTATATATTAAATGCAGGAGGACAAATTGAACAACCATGTTAAAACTAGCTGACCATGACTCCATGAGTGGGGAACATGTTGGAACTGCCTCTGGGCTAATTATTACAAGTGGAAAATCAAAGATTTGGCCAGTGGTAGCCCTTGAAAATCAGGGATTAAGAAAGTTGCGAAAATCCCCAAAGGAGGGAAAAAGACCTGGGCAAAAAAAAAAATTGAAAAATAGCATATGCAGGGAGGCAGGACGCTGCCAAGTATGCTGGGAAAGGATTGCAAGTTCTCTTTATATTATGAGAACTACTGATAAAGTGTGAGGTAAGTGGATAGATACTGAAAAATTTGGAATATTGCTGAAGAGTCTCCAAGTTCGACCTCCTGGATTCATGGTCAGGCTAGGGGGTGAATCGGGCAAGTAGTTTTGGTTGCCCTGTTCTATGGTTGGGAGGAATGTGGTTGTTCCATTTGTCTTCCGCGGATTGGATTGAGATATGTTGATCTACCCATCTCTATTATGAATGGCTATGTTTTTATCTGATGTCATATTAAATCCGAACTGGAATGATGTCCATTCTCTATCTGAATGCTTTTTTTTGATGTATTGTATTTGATTAAATCAGAATTGTAACGATTTCCATTTTCTGTTCGTTGTGAGGAATATATGTGAAGGAAATCTGTATATATATAGTTGTAATACGTCTGCTGAAATGTTCACATCTATTTTCTAAAGTTTAGTTAATTGTAGTGGAAGATGAAGTCCTTTCGTAATATTAATATGCCTGCCATCGCGAAGATCGTAATGGACATCCGAACTCTAGAAAATTGTTCCTCTTGTGAGTAAAATGCTAGATGGATGCACCTATAATTATATTTATATAAGTAAGTAAGGAAAGGAGGAGATTAACATCAATGGGGAAAATCCTCTCTGTAGTTAAAACCCCAGGAAACCAAACTCAGATTCCTCGGAACATCATTTATAATGACCAAACTCTGATGGAATGATATTCTTATTCATGTATTTACATAGATGCACAGATCTAGTACTATTAAAAAGAGGCTCTAAGTGAATATAATAGGAGTTACCTTGTACAGGAACTATTACCCTAATGTACCCCTTTTATAGATTTTATGTGTATAAGACTCATAAGATTAGACTTTCAGAATTTTGATAGAGAAACAGATATTGAATCCTTCTACACCTACTGTCTCACATAATGGAAGTAAGAACACCAGTATAGGACAAAGATCATTGAATTTTGAAAATAGTGTGAAAATTACAGTAGAGGTAGAGTACTCTCTTCCTTTGCATTTTGACTGAATTATCAGCTTAGATTTTCAACAGAAATATTTTGCAATCTTCTAGTCCAAACTTTCCACTTTTCTCAATTTCGGGAGTTGTTGTGTGATGATGTTGGTTTCGGTACTCACAAAACCCCAAACTCTGAAATCCCGAAGTGCTGGTCACTTTTCGCAATTTCGAGAGTTGTTGTGTGATGATGTTGATTTCTGTACTCGCGAAACCCTGAACTCCGAAATCCCGAAGTGCTGGTCACTTTTTTCAATTTCGAGAGTTGTTGTGTGATGATGTTGGTTTCTGTACTTGCAAAACCCCAAACTCTGAAATATCAAAGTGCTGGTCACTTTTCATAATTTTGGGAGTTGTTGTGTGATAGTGTTTGGCTTCTGTACTCACAGAAATCTTGAAACCCCAAAGTATGGGTCCCACCTTTCCTTTTCTCATTTCAAAGGTTTGGACATGTTAATGTTCGGGCGCTTTCGTTCGTGAGGTTCTGAACCCTGAAATCCCCAAAGCGCTAGTCCAACCTTTCCACTTTTTGCATTTCGAAGGTTGAACATGTGAGGCTTGGGTACCTGCACTCGTGAAGTTCCGAACCCCAAAACCCTGAAGCGCTAGTCCAACCATTTCACTTTTCGCATTTTGGAGGTTGAACATGCGAGGCTTGGGCGCTTGCACTCACGAAGACTCGAACCTTGAAAACATGGCATGTTGTACCCACTTTCGCATTTTGAGAGATGTTGTGTTTTTATGTTTTGAGATTTTGTAGTCATGGGATTTCGAACCCTGAAACCTCGAAGTACTAAGGCCACAAACTTCCAGTTTTCCACATTTTGGAAAACATCATGGCCCCTTTGTTTTTGTGTGTTCCGCATTGGAAAATCACTGAAACCCATTTGAACATTGTCTTCAACAAAATTGTAGGAGCACAGCAGGAATTATTGGTTATATGAACAGCTCTAATATGGTAAGGAATGGACTGGTAGAATCGACGGAGAATCAACATCTGAGATTGAGACAGGATAGAGATAATAGATAATCATTATAAGTCACTGTGTACAGGGTGTGACAAGTACATAATTTGTTGTAAAAGAAGGTTTTAAACTAGTTACACAGATTTTTATTGTGATGTTTCTGATGTTTTTTTTTGTGTTGTTTGCCGTGATGACATGCACCTTTAAGTATTTCAAATTTTTCATAATTAGTTTATGGATATAAATAAATCTTACCTTCTCTTAAATCCTGACCTTAAACGAAATCGAATTACATCCTAGACTTTTTTTTTTTATGGTGATTTTTTGAGGTTCATTACATATGGTATTAGGGAAAAAGTTATAACACTGGGCCTAAACAGGGCCACATTAATTTCTTAGTATATATTTGGATTTGTGAAAAACTAATCAATCTTGTGGTTACAGATAGAAAGCCTTTTCTGTTTTGTGTTGAAAAATGGCATCTCAAGAAGGTGCAGAAATCAGGATGGAAGAGAATCTGCAGCAAGGACCTCCTGGAGATCCAAGATAGAACAGTGATGGAAGCTCACCCATGGAGGTGTTGGAAACAATGAGGAACCTTATTGTTGAACTACAGGTTTTCAAGGCCGACAATGAAAAATTAAAGAAGGCACAACAAGAACAACAAGAGATAAATGAAGTCCTACTGTGTAGTATAGTAACCAAGAAAATCCCAAAAGATGATAACCATGAGGAAGAGGTCAGCAAAAGGACCTCCAAGAATTCTATTGACAAAACAAAAAAAGGAGATAGTTCATCTGAAGGGACACCTTCAGTTGAAGACAAAACCATACCAGACAAAAAAAGAAAACAAACAGACCACCTTGAAGGAGAATTTAAAAAGATTAAACCAACTACTTTTGATGGAGAATCCAGGATGGGAGAAGAAGCCGAGGCATGGTTGTTGGACATCAAAAAGTACTTCCAAATCTAAAACTATTCCAACAACATGAAGGTCAGAATGGTCATCTACAATCTAAAGGGGAAGGCTAGCATTTGGTGGCAGGACCTGAAATTGGCCAAGGGCCTAAAGGATAAATAGTTGGAATGGTCCGACTTTAAGAAGTATTTTAAGAAACAATACCTTTATGAAAGATATTATGAAAGGAAGAAGAAAGAATTTTATGAGTTATGACTCGAACAAATGACGATGGAAGACCTCATAAATAAATTTCTATAACTACTAAGGTTCGTACCATACATCCATGAGGATAAGGTAAAAATCCAATGATTCTTAAGTTGTTTACCATAGGCTTATTGGGACATAATTGAGTTTGACAGCCCCAAATCCTTGAATGAGGCATTCAGGAAGGCACGAATGTGCTATGACTAGTATAAACAACGGGTAGAGTTTCCCAATACCTGGAAGGATAAGAAGCAAGATGGAATGTACCAGCGGAAGAAGGGATACCATCCATCTCCTTATCAGAATGCAACAAAAAGTTTTCCAAGGAAGGATTTTCACTCCAATCATCCGAATACGCAAGGTAGAGGTAAACCAGTAAACCTAGGAATGAATAAGTTTGGGGACAACTCCCACAATCCATTAAAGTGTTGGGAGTGTGGAGAGACTCATCTAAGGAGGAACTGTCCACATTTAATTGCAGCAAACAACACTGTTGTCCATAATTTGTTGGAAGCCTCGATAGTGGGAGACACGGGTAGAAGTATGCATTGGATAAATGCAACCATAGATGGTCGACAAGCTGACCATGAGTCCTCGGTGGTAGAAATCGAAGGTAAAATCCATGACACTTGATTTTTTTTTTTAATTGACCCTGGAGCTATGTTAAGTTATATTGCTCCCGATGTAGTAGAGTTGAATAAACTTAAGAAAAAAAAGAACGAAAAGTATTGGCTTGTACAACTAGCAATAGGTGCTAAAAGAAAATTAGTTAACTTTATTTCTGATCTTGAGTTCAGCTTAGATGGTCAACATTTAAGGACCAATATGAACATCCTACCACTAGGATTTTATGATATGATTATCGGGATGGATTGGTTGGAACAACATAAAGAAGTACTAGACTCTTATACAAAGATACTTAGCTACAAAGATAATTTTGGCACTGTTAGAATAGCCCAAGGCATACCAAAACCTGTGTCAGTTAGACAAGTTTCAGCGATGCAATTCAAGAAATTTATTAGAAAGGGATGTCAAGTTTACGCCATCCAAGTGACGAATCTATTAGAAAAAGAAGATAAACCCAAGTTAGAAGAATTTGTTGTCCTACGTGAATTCATAGACATGTTTGTTGATGAGATACCATAATTACCTCCTAGGAGAGAAATATATTTCTCCATAGACTTAATACCCAGATCAACCCCTATCTCAAAAGCACCCTACCGAATGAGTCTACTAGAACTGACAGAATTAAAAATACAATTACAGGAATTGTTGAACACAGAGTATATCAGACCAAGTGTCTCACCATGGGGATCACCAGTCCTCTTTGTCAAAAAGAAAGACTATACTCTAAGACTATGTATCAATTATAGACAACTGAGCAAAGTGACCATTAAGAACAAATACCCCTTACCCAAGATAAATGATCTGCTCGATCAAGTTGGTGGGGCCAAGATCTTCTCAAAATTGGATTTACGATCCGGTTATCATCAAGTTAGGATAAAGGACTAGGAAATAAAAAAAAATAGCTTTTTGTAGTAGATACAGACACTACGAGTTTGTAGTCATACCTATCGGACTCAATAACACACCAGCCACATTTATGTTCTTGATGAACAACATTTTCAGCCAGTACTTAGACAAGTTCGTAGCAGTATTTATTGATGATATTCTGGTTTATTCTAAAATGGAGAAGGAACATTATGAACACCTAAGAATAGTTTTGCAAACACTAAGGAAACATAATCTATACGCAAAGTTTGACAATTGTAACTTTTATCAAAAAGAAATACAATATTTAGGACATGTCATTTCCTCGGAAGGTATTGTCGTAGACCCGGAAAAGATAAAACCCATTATGGAATGGTAAATACCTAAGGATGTGGTAGATATCCGGTCATTCATGGGAATCACCGGATATTATCGTAGATTTATAGAAGGGTTCTCCAAGATAGCCTACCCTATCATGACATTTCAAAAGAAAGGGACCAAGTTTAACTGGTCACAAAAGTGTCAAGACAATTTTAACAAGCTAAAAGAATTATTGACATCGACACGCATTTTAAAGGTAGCAGACCCAGATAAATACTTCACAGTATGTGTTGATGAAAGTAAAGAGGGACTAGGTGGTGTTCTAACTCAGGAAGGGCACGTGATTTGTTATGAGTCTTGTAATTTAAAAGAACACGAGTGAAACTATGTCGCTCATGACTTAGAATTGGCAGTAGTAATACATGCCTTAAAAATGTGGCGACACTATATATTGGGCAGAAAATTCTTACTATTGATGGATAACAGCGGGGTGAAATATCTGTTTAACCAACCGGACCTTAATGCAAGACAAGAAGGGTGGCTAGCCTTCTTGAGCAAATTCGACTTCGAGGTCAGACATATCAAGGGTAAGGAAAATAAAGTAGCAGATGCTTTAAGCCGCAGAATCCATGGCTTATTTGAGATAAATATCAACACGGCAGAAAGTGATCTGGAACAAAGAATAAGAACGACAAGTGATAACGATGAAAATTACACTAAGATGATGGTAGAATTTCAAAATAGTATCGCAAACTCAGATAAGCTAGATATAAGTATCGACAAGAAGGGACTATTAAGATTTAAAAATAGACTTTACATACCAGATTCAACAGAGCTAAAATTAACTATTTTATACGAAGTGCATAAGAAATTGTATTCTGGCCATCCAGGCTACCAGAAAACAATAACAACACTCAGAAAAATATTTTATTGGCCTAACATGAAGGGAAAAACAACAGAGTACTTGGCTAGGTGCCAAGATTGTCAGCAGGTTAAGGCCAAACACCAACATCCAGCCGGCCTATTATAGCCATTACCAGTACAAGAATGGAAATGGGAGACCATATCACTGGACTTTATAACAAGTTTTCCTAAAACGCATAAACATAATGATTCAATCATGGTTGTAATCGATAAACTCAGTAAGTCTACACACTTTATTCCTGTAAAGTCTACTTTTAAAGATATTAATATTGCTGAAATATTCATGAAATAAATTTTTAGACTGCATGGTATTCCTAAAATGGTGATTTCAGATAGAGACGTAAAATTCACATCCATTTTTTGGAAGGAATTGTTTGCAGGGCTAAATACTAATTTTAATTTTAGTACGAGTTATCATCCACAAACAGATGGACAGACAGAAAGGAAAAACCAAATCATAGAGGATATGCTGCTCATGTATGAAAGAACAAAGCTGAACAAATGGGAAGACTACCTACACTTGGTAGGATTTGCATATAACAATGGGTACCAAACTTCGGCTAAGTTGAGCCCTTTCGAAATACTGTACGAAAGAAAGTGTACAACTCCAATTAGCTGGGATAACCCAGCTGACAGATTCATGGTCAGACCAAAGATGCTCCAAGAAATGGAGAACACGGGAAGGAAGGTACAACAAAACTTGAAAGAATCACAGGACAGACAGAAGAGCTATGTGGATCAAAAAAGAAGACACTTGGAATTTCAAGTGGGAGACCATGTTTACTTGAAGGTCAAAGCCCGAAAAATCTTGCTGAAGTTAGGGAAATGAGCCAAGCTATCACCCAGGTTTTGTGGGCCCTTTGATATACTAGCTCGAATTGGACCCATAGCATATCAACTTTCACTCGCAGCTAATCTAAGAATTCATAATCTATTTCATGTTTCTTTATTGAAAAAGTATATTCATGACCCTACTCATATGATTGATTGGAAATTGGTGTAGGTGAAACCCGAAGGTGAGTTTCAAGTGGAACCCCTGTGCATTCTGGACCAGAGAGAAATAGCACTTCGAAAGAGAGTCGTCACTCAGGTAAAGGTGCAATGGAAACACTTTAGTCCTGAGGAGGCCATTTGGGAATTGGAGGGAGATTTGCGGAAATCTCATCCAATCCTATTCCAGGAAAGGAATGAACACTAAGGACAGTGTTTTAATGAAGAGGGAATGGATGTGACATTCCCCAAAAACAAAATATTTTTATTTTTGAAATGTGCTGGAAATTTATTTCCATTTTTGGCAAATTCAAATCTGGAAAATTTTTGCCATTTATGGCAATTTCGAATTTCAAATTTAATAATTGTAATTAATTATTGTGATTGTTGGGCAGAGATATGATCTGACTCAACTAACTAGTTGACTATGAAACTTGTATAAAAACTTAATATTTATATATTAAATGCAACAGGACAAATGGAACAACCATGTTAAAATCAGCTGACCATGACTCCATGAGTGGGGAACATGTTGGAACTGCCTCTGGGCTAATTATTACAAGTGGAAAATCAAATATTTGGCCACTAGCAGCCCCTGAAAATCAGGGATTAAGAAAGCTGCGAAAATCCCCAAAGGAGGGAAAAAGACCTGGGCAAAAATAAAAAATTGATAAATACCATATGCGAGGAGGCAGGACGCTACCAAGTATGCTGGGAAAGGATTGCGAGTTCTATTTCTATTATGAGAGATACTGAGCAAGTGTGAGGTAAGTGGATAGCTACTGAAAATTGTGGAATATTGATGAGGAGTCTCCAAGTTCGACCTCATGGATTCATGTTTAGGCTAGGTGGTGAATCCGGCAAGTAGTTTTGGCTTCCTTTTTCTATGGTTGGGAGGAATGTGGTTGTTCCATTGGTCTTCTGCGGATTAGATTCAGATATGTTGATCTACCCCTCTATATTATGAATGGCTATGTTTTTATCCGATTTCATATTAAATCCGAACTGGAATGATGTCCATTCTTTGTTTGAATGATTTTTTCTGATGTATTGTATTTGATTAAATCGAAACTATAACGATTTCCATTTTTTATTCGTTGTGAGGAATATATGTGAAGGAAATCTGTATATATATATATATATATATATATATATATATATATATATATATATATATAGTTGTAATACGTTTGCTGAAATGTTCACATCTATTTGCTAAAGTTTAGTTAATTGTTGTGGAAGATGAAGTCCTTTCATAATCTTAATATGCCTGTCATCGCGAAGATTGTAATGGACAACCAAACTCTAGAAAATTGTTCCTCTTGTGAGTAAAATGCTAGATGGATGCACCTGTAATTATATTTCTATAAGTAAGTAAGGAAAGGAGGAGATTAACATCAATGGGCCAGATCCTCTCTGTAGTTAAAACCCCAGGAAACCAAACTCAAACTCTTCGGAACATCATTTATAATGACCAAACTCTGATGGAATGATATTCTTATTCATGTCTTTACATAGATGCATCGTTCTAGTACTGTTGACATTTAATGCATTGATTAAAAAGAGGGTCTAAGTGAATATAATAGGAGTTACCTTGTATAGGAACTGTTACCCTAATGTACCCCTTTTATAGATTTTATGTGTATAAGACTTAGAAGATTAGACTTTCAGAATTCTGATAGAGAAATAGATATTGAATCCTTCTAGACCTACTATCTCACATAATGGAAGTAAGAACACCAATATAGGACAAAGATCATGGAATTTTGAAAATAGTGTGAAAATTACAGTAGAGGTAGAGTACTCTCTTCCTTTGCATTTTGACTGAATTATCACCTTAGATTTTCAACAGAAGGATTTTGCAATCTTCTAGTCCAACCTTTCCACTTTTCTCAATTTCGGGAGTTGTTGTGTGATGATGTTGGTTTCGGTACTCGCGAAACCCCGAACTCTGAAATCCCGAAGTGCTGGTCACTTTTCGCAATTTTGGGAGTTTTTTTGTGATGATGTTGATTTTTCTACTCGCGAAACCCCGAACTCCGAAATCCCGAAGTGCTGGTCACTTTTTACAATTTCGAGAGTTGTTGTGTGATGATGTTGGTTTCTGTACTCGCAAAACCCGAAACTTCAAAATCTCGAGGTGCTAGTAACTTTTCGTAATTTCGGGAGTTGTTGTGTTATAGTGTTTGGCTTCTGTACTCACAAAAATATTAAAACCCCAAAGTATGGGTGCCACCTTTCCTTTTCTCATTTTGGAGGTTTGGACATGTTAATGTTTGGGCGCTTTCACTCGCGAAGTTCCGAACCCTGAAACCCCGAAGCGCTATTCCAACCTTTCAACTTTTTGCATTTCGGAGGTTGAACATGTGAGGCTTGCGCACCTACACTCGTGAAGTTCCGAACACCAAAATGTCGAAGTGCTAGTCCAACCATTTCACTTTTCACATTTCGGGGGTTGAACATGCGAGGCTTGGGCGCTTGCACTCGTGAAGTCCCGAACCCCGAAAACACGACGTGTTGTACCCACTTTCGTGATTTGAGAGATGTTGTGTTTTGATGTTTTGAGCTTTCATAGTCATGGGATTTCAAACCTCAAAACCTTGAAGTACTCAGGCCACAAACTTCCATTTTTTCGTGTTTTGGCAAACAGCATGGCCCCTTTGTTTTTGTGTGTTCTGCGTTGGAAAATCACTGAAACCCATTTGAACACAATCTTCCACAAAATTGTAGGAGCACAACAGGAATTATTGGTTATATGAACAACTCTAATACGATAAGGAATGGACTGGTAGAATCGATGGAGAATCATCATCCAAGATTGAGACAGGATAGATATAATAGATAATCATTATAAGTCACTGTGTACAGGGTGTCACAAGTACATAATTTGTTGTACAGGAAGGTTTTAAACTAGTTACATAGATTTTTATTGTGATGTTTCTGATGTTTTTTTTTGTGTTGTTTTCCATCATGACATGCACCATTAAGTATTTCTAAATTTTCATAATTAGTTTATGGATATAAATAAATCTTACCTTCTCTTAAATCTTGAGCTTAAATGAAATGGAATTACGTCATAGAATTTTTTTTTTATGGTGATTTTTTGAGGTTCATTAAATATGGTATCAGAGAAAAGGTTATAATACTAGGCCTAAACAGGGCCACATTATTTGCTTAGTATATATTCTGATTTATGAAAAACTAATAAATCTTGTGGTTATAGTCAGAAAGCATTTTTTGTTTTGTGTTGAAAAATGGCATCTCAAGAAGGTGTAGAAATCAGGATGGAAGAGAATCCACAGCAGGGACCTCCTGGAGATCCAAGATAGAACAGTGATGGAAGCTCACCTATGGAGGTGTTGGAAACAATGAGGAACCTTATTGTTGAACTACAGGTTTTCAAGGCCAACAATGAAAAATTGAAGAAGGAACAACAAGAACAACAAGAGATAAATGAAGTCCTACTGCGTAGTATAGTAACCAAGAAAATCCTAAAAGATGACAACCATGAGGAAGAGGTCAACAAAAGGGCCTCCAAGAATTCTATTGCAAAAACAGAAAAAGGAGACAGTTCATCTGAAGGGACACCTTTTGCTGAAGACAAAACCATACCAGACAAAAAAAGAAAACAAATAGACCACCTTGAAGGACAATTTAAACAGATTAAACCAGCTACTTTTGATGGAGAATCCAGGACGGGAGAAGAAGTTGAGGCATGGTTGTTGGACATCAAAAAATACTTCCAAATCTAAAACTATTCCAACAACATGAAAATCAGAATGGTCATCTACAATCTAAAGGGGAAGGCTAGCATTTGGTGGCAGGACCTGAAATTGGCCAAGGGCCTAAAGGAGAAACAGTTGAAATGGTTCAACTTTAAGAAGTATTTTAAGAAACAATACCTTTATGAAAGATATTATGAAAGGAAGACGAAAGAATTTTATGAGTTATGACTTGAACAAGTCTCAAGGATAAGGTAAAAATCCATACATCCATAAATAGATTTCTATAACTACTAAGGTTCGTACCATACATCCACGAGGATAAGGTAAAAATCCAACGATTCTTAAGTTGTTTACCACAGGCTTATTGGGACATAATTGAGTTTGACAGCCCCAAATCCTTGAGTGAGGCATTCAAGAAGGCACGAATGTGCTATGACCAGTATAAATAGCGGGTAGAGTTTCCCAAGACCTGGAAGGATAAGAAGCAATATAGAATGCACCAGCGGAAGAAGGGATACCAGCCATCTCCTTATTAGAATGAAACAAAAAGTTTTCCAAGGGAGGATTTTCACTCCAATCATCTGAATACGCAATGTAGCGGTAAACCTAGGAATGAAGAAGTTTGGGGACAACTCCCACGATCCATTAAAGTGTTGGGAGTGTGGAGAGACTCATCTGAGGAGGAACTGTCCACGTTTAATTTCAGCAAACAACACTGTTGTCCACAATTTTCTGGAAGCCTCGATAGTGGGAGACACGGGTAGAAGTCTGCATCGGATAAATGCAACCATAGATGGTCGACAAGCTGACCACCAGTCCTCGGTGGTAGAAATCGAAGGTAAAATCCATGACACTCGAATTTTTGTTTTAATTGACCCTAGAGCTATGTTAAGTTATATTTCTCCCGATGTAGTAGAGTTGAATAAACTTAAGAAACAAAAGCACGAAAAGTATTGGCTTCTACAACTAGCAATAGGTGCTAAAAGAAAAGTAGTTAAATATACTTCTGATCTTGAGTTCAGCTTAGATGGTCAAAATAAAAGGACCAATATGAACATCCTACCACTAGGATTTTATGATATGATTATCAAGATGGATTGGTTGGAACAACACAAAGCAGTACTAGACTGTTATACAAAGATACTTAGCTACAAAGATAATTTTGGCACTGTGAGAATAGCCCAAGGCATACCAAAACCTGTGTCAGTCAGACAAGTTTCAGCAATGGAATTCAATAAATGTATTAGAAAGGGATGTCAAGTTTACGCCATCCAACTGATGAATCTATTCGAAAAAGAAGATAAACCCAAGTTAGAAGAATTTGTTGTCCTACATGAATTCAAAGACATGTTTGTTGATGAGATACCAGAATTATCTCCTAGGAGAGAAATAGATTTCTCCATAGACTTAATACCTGGATCAACCCCTATCTCAAAAGCACCCTACCAAATGAGTCTACCAGAACTGACAGAATTAAAAATACAATTACAGGAATTGTTGAACAAAGAGCATATCAGACCAAGTGTCTCGCCATGGGGAGCACTAGTCCTCTTTGTGAAAATGAAAGATTTTACTCTAAGACTATGAATTGATTATAGACAACTGAGCAAAGTGACCATTAAGAACAAATACCCCTTACCCAGGATAAATGATCTGTTCAATCAAGTTGGTGGGGCCAAGATCTTCTTAAAATTGGATTTACGATCCGGTTATCATCAAGTTAGGACAAAGGACCAGGACATAAACAAAATAGCCTTTTGTACCAGATACAGACAATATGAGTTTGTAGTCATACATTTCGGACTCACTAACACACCAGCCACATTTATGTGCTTGATGAACGTTTTCAGCCATTACTTAGACAAGTTCGTAGTAGTATTTATTGACGATATTCTGGTCTATTCTAAAATGGAGGAGGAACATGATGAACACCTAAGAATAGTTTTACAAACACTAAGGAAACATAAGCTATATGTAAATTTCGACAATTGTAACTTTTATCAAAAAGAAATACAATATTTAGGACATGTCATTTCCTCAGAAGGTATTGTCGTAGACCTGGAAAAGATAAAATCCATTATGGAATGGCCAATACCTAAGGATGTGGCAGATATCTAGTCATTCATGGGAATCACTGGATATTATTGTTGATTTATAGAAGGGTTCTCCAAAATAGCCTACCCTATCACGACATTACAAAAGAAAGGGACCAAATTTAACTGGTCGTAAAAGTGTCAAGACAATTTTAACAAGCTAAAAGAATTATTGACATCGACGCCCATTTTAAAGGTAGCAGACCTAGATAAAGACTTCACAGTATGTGTTGATGAAAGTAAAGAGGGACTAGATGGTGTTCTAACTGAGGAAGGGCATGTGATTTGTTATGAGTCTCGTAAATTAAAAGAACATGAGTGAAATTATGTCAGTCATGACTTAGAATTGGCAGTAGTAATACATGCCTTAAAAATGTGGCGACACTATATAATGGGCAAAAAATTCTTACTATTGATGGATAACAGCGGGGTGAAATATTTGTTTAAACAACCAGACCTTAATGCAAGACAAGCAAGGTGGCTAGCCTTCTTGAGTGAATTCGACTTCGAGGTCAGACATATCAAGGGTAAGGAAAATAAAGTAGTAGATGCTTTAAACCGCAGAATACATGGGTTATTTGAGATAAATATCAACAGGGAAGAAAGTGATTTGGAACAAAGAATAATAATGACAAGTGCTAATGATGAAAATTACACTAAGATGATGGTAGAATTTAAAAAGAGTATCGCAAACTCATATAAACCAGATATAAGTATCGACAAGAAGGGACTATTAAGATTTAAAAATAGACTTTACATACCAGATTCAACAGTGCTAAAATTAACTATTTTATACGAAGTGCATAAGAAATCGTATTCTGGCCATCCAGACTACCATAAAACAATAACAACACTCATAAAAATATTTTATTGGCCTAACATGAAGGGAGAAACAACAGAGTACTTGGCTAGGTGCCAATACGGTCAGCAGGTTAAGGCCAGACACCAACATCAAGCCGACCTATTATAGCCATTACTAGTACCAGAATGGAAATGGGAGACCATAGCACTGGACTTTATAACAAGTTTGCCTAAAACTCATAAACAGAATGATTCAATCATGGTTGTAATCGATAAACTTAGTAAGTCTACACACTTTATTCCTATAAAGTCTACTTTTAAAGCTATTAATATTGCTGAAATATTCATGAAAGAAATTTTTAGACTGCATGGTATTCCTAAAATGGTGATTTCAGATAGAGACGTAAAATTCACATCTTCTTTTTGGAAGGAATTGTTTGTAGGGATAAATACTAATTTGAATTTCAGTACGAGTTATCATCCACAAACAGATGGACAGACAGAAAGGACAAACCAAATCATAGAGGATATGCTCCGCATGTATGTAAGAACAAAGCTAAACGAATGGGAAGACTACCTACACTTGGTAGAATTTGCATATAACAATGGGTACCAAACTTCGGCTAAGTTGATACCTTTGGAAATATTGTACAACAGAAAGTGTATAACTCCAATTAGCTGGGATAACCCGGCTAACAGACTCATGGTGGGACCAAAGATGCTCCAAGAAATGGAGAACATGGAAAGGAAGGTAGAACAGAACTTGAAAGAAGCATAGGACAGATAGAAGAGCTATGTGGATCAAAAAAGAAGACACTTGGAATTTCAAGTGGGAGACCATGTTTACTTGAAGGTCAAAGCCCGAAAAAGCTCGTTGAAGTTAGGGAAATGTGCCAATCTAGCACCCAGGTTTTGTGGGCCCTTCAAGATACTAGCTCGAATTGGACCCATAGCATATCAACTTGCACTTGAAGTTAATCTAAGAATTCATAATGTATTTGATGTTTCTTTGTTGAAAAGGTATATTCATGCCCCTACTCATATGATTGATTGGAACTTGGTGCAGGTGGAACTCGAAGGTGAGTTTCAGGTGGAACCCCTGCACATTCTGGACTGGAGAAAAATAACACTTCAGAACAGAGTCGTCGTTCACGTAAAGGTGCAATGGAAATACTTTAGTCCTGAGGAGGCCACTTGGGAATTGGAGGGAGATTTGTAGAAATCTCATCCAATCCTATTCCAAGAAAGGAACAAACACTGAGGACAGTGTTTTAATGAAGGGGGAAAGGATGTGACATTCCCCAAAAATAGAATATTTTTATTTTTGAAATGTGCTGGAAATTTATTTCTGTTTTTGGCAAATTCAAATCTGGAAAAATTTTGCCATTTATGGCAATTATGAATTTCAAATTTAATAACTGTAATTAATTATTGTCATTGTTGGACAGAGATATGATTTGACTCAACTAACTAGTTGACTATGAAACTTGTATAAAAACTTAATATTTATATATTAAATGCAGGAGGACAAATGGAACAGCCATGTTAAAATCAGCTGACCATGACTCCATGAGTGGGGAACATGTTGGAACTGCCTCTGGGATAATTATTACAAGTGGAAAATCAAATATTTGGCCATTAGAAGCCCCTGAAAATCAGGGATTAAGAAAGCTGTGAAAATCCCCAAAGGAGGGAAAAAGACCTGGGCAAAAAAAAAAAATTGATAAATAGCATATGCGAGGAGGCAGGACACTGCCAAGTATGCTGGGAAAGGATTGCGAGTTCTCTTTCTATTATGAGAACTACTGAGAAAGTGTGAGGTAAGTGGATAGCTACTGAAAAATTTTGGAATATTGCTGAGGAGTCTCCAAGTTCGACCTCATGGATTCATGGTCAGGCTAGGGGGTGAATCGGGCAAGTAGTTTGGCTGCCCTGTTCTATGGTTGGGAGGAATGTGGTTGTTCCATTTGCCTTCCGTGGATTGGATTCATATATGTTGATCTACCCCTCTCTATTATGAATGGCTATGTTTTTATCCGATGTCATATTAAATCCGAACTGGAATGATGTCCAGTCTCTGTCTGAATGATTTTTTCTGATGTATTGTATTTGATTAAATCGAAACTGTAACAATTTCCATTTTTGTTCATTGTGAGGAATATATGTGAAGGAAATCTGTATATATATATATATATATATATATATATATATATATATATATATAGTTGTAATACGTATGTTGAAATGTTCACATCTATTTGCTAAATTTTAGTTAATTGTTGTGGAAGATGAAGTCCTTTCGTACTCTTAATATGCCTGTCATCGTGAAGATCCTAATGGACATCCAAACTCTAGAAAATTGTTCCTCTTGTGAGTAAAATGCTATATGGATGCACCTGTAATTATATTTCTATAAGTAAGTAAGGAAAGGAGGAGATTAACATCAATGGGGCAGATCCTCTCTGTAGTTAAAACCCCAGGAAACCAAACTCAGATTCCTCGAAACGTAATTTATAATGACCAAACTCTGATGGAATGATATTCTTATTCATGTCTTTACATAGATGCACAGATCTAGTATTGTTGACATTTAATGCATTGATTAAAAAGAGGCTCTAAGTGAATATAATAGGAGTTACCTTGTACAGGAACTGTTACCCTAATGTACCCCTTTTATAGATTTTATGTGTATAAGAATCATAAGATTAGACTTTTAGAATTCTGATAGAGAAACAGATATTGAATCCTTCTACACCTACTGTCTCACATAATGGAAGTATGAACAACAGTATAGGACAAATATCATGGAATTTTGAAAATAGTGTGAAAATTATAGTTGAGGTAGAGTACTCTCTTCCTTTGCGTTTTGACTAAATTATCACCTTAGATTTTCAACAGAAAGATTTTGCAATCTTCTAGTCCAACCTTTCCACTTTTCTCAATTTTGGGAGTTGTTGTGTGATGATGTTGGTTTCGGTACTCGCGAAACCCCAAACTTCGAAATCCCGAAGTGCTGGTCACTTTTCGCAATTTTGGGAGTTGTTGTGTGATGATGTTGATTTCTGTACTCGTGAAACCCTAAACTTCGAAATCTCGAAGTGCTGGTCACTTTTCGCAATTTTGGGAGTTGTTGTGTGATGATGTTGGTTTCTGTACTTGCAAAACCCTGAACTCCGAAATCCTGAAGTGCTAGTCACTTTTCGTAATTTCGGGAGTTGTTGTGTGATTGTGTTTGGCTTATGTACTGGCAAAAATCTTGAAACCCGAAAGTACGGTTCCCACCTTTCATTTTCACATTTAAGAGGTTTGGACATGTTGATGTTCAGGCACTTGCACTTGCGAAATTCCGAACCTCGAAACCCCGAAGCACTAGTCCAACCTTTCCACTTTTCACCTTTCGAAGGTTGAACATGTGAGGCTTGGGCACTTGCACTCGCGAAGTTCCGAACCCCAAAACCCTGAAGCACTAGTCCAACCATTCCACTTTTCACATATCAGAGGCTGAACATGCGAGGCTTGGGTGCTTGCTCTCGTGAAGTCCTGAACCCCAAAAACCCGACGTGTTGTACCCACTTTCGTGATTTGAGAGATGTTGTGTTTTGATGTTTTGAGATTTTTTAGTCATGGGATTTTGAACCCCGAAACCCCGAAGTACTAAGGCCACAAAATTCCAGTTTTTCCCATTTTGGCAAACAGCGTGGCCCCTTTGTTTTTGTGTGTTCGGCATTGGAAAATCGTCGAAACCCGTTTGAACACTGTCTTCCACAAAACTGTAGGAGCATAGCAGGAATTATTGGTTATATGAACAACTCTAATACGATAAGGAATGGATTGGTAGAATCGATGGAGAATCATCATCTGAGATTGAGATAGGTTAGAGATAATAGATAGTCATTATAAGTCACTGTGTATAGGGTGTGATAAGTACATAATTTGTTGTACAAGAAGGTTTTCAGCTAGTTACACTAATTTTTAGCGTGATGTTTCTGATGTTTTTTTTTTTGTGGTGTTTGCCATGATGATATGCACATTTAAGTATTTCAAACTTTTCATAATTAGTTTATGGACATAAATAAATCTTACCTTCTCTTAAATTCTGAGCTTAAATGAAATGGAATTAAGTCATAGAAATTTTTTTTATGGTGATTTTTTGAGGTTCATTACAGGTGGATTGATGTTCTGCCTTGCGATTATTAACCGCTGCATAAATCTGGTGGCTGCTACTGGATCTTCCCATCTGGGCCTTTCCTTCTCTATGCACAAATCATGATTGTAACTCTGGGCAGTCATGTTGGTAATGGGGTCCTCTGCATCCCCAACAGGTAACATGAGATTAAACCTGTGCACAGTTCTGTGACTGTCTCTAAAATGATTTCCTTCCCCTGGAACCCCTGCCCCTACTAGTTGCTCCCTGAGATGGTCGTGGACCTGCCTGTGTCGTTGGTGATGAATGGGATGTTGTACTTGCTGCCATTGAAATCCCTGTAGCTATTGTTCTTGGTGCGACTCTGTTACCATATGGAGGTGACCTTGAGCCCCCTCCCTGGGGAAATGTCCTAGGGACCTTCCCCATAAATCTAGGATGATGAGGAAAGGTCGGTCTCGTACCTCCAGTTAAGTTCATGTGTTCCTCTTCATAACGTGCATTTTCCACTGCTTCCGCTACTGAAGACGGTTTCCACATCTGCACCATAGCCCTTATCATAGGGTTTAACCCATAGAAAAAGCATTATGCCTGTCATTGGTCATTATCCTTGTATGAGACATATTTGAACGATTCCATAAACCTAATATCATATTCTTCTATGGTCTTGTTTCCCTATACTAGAGCATGAAACGCTCCTACCTATTGTTCCTCATAGTAAGCTGGCAGATAATTCCTTCGGAACCTCTCCTCGAAAAGTTCCCAAAATATGGTGTCTGGGGTAAGATGCATTTGCCTTTCCAGGTTGCCCCACCAGTTCAAGGCACTATCTCTCAACTGAAAAATCGTTATCTTCGCCTTTGAAGTGGACGCATAGTCTCTTAGGGAAAAATACCTTGTCATGCCTTCCAACCACACCTCGGCACGTTCACTGGCATGACCCCAAACAAACTCTGAAAGTTTGATCTTTTGTAGTTCTCTAGTGATGTTTTTGGGTGGAGGTCCTCCCCTTGAATCCCTCGACACTTCTAGATTACCCGTTCCATATGGTGGGGACTCCACTTTGATCATTGTTGGTTGATGACCCTCTAAAGTCTCATTTATGGCCTCTAAAGAGCGCAGTATGAGAGATAGTTCAGGCGATAGTGGCGGCAATGCTGGCAGTCCCTGCGACGATGCCCCTCTGCCTCGATTTCCTCGAGTCCTAACCATCCTGTATGATTTAACTTGCATCAACCAAAGTTGTCAGGGTGAGTTCAAGGACATTTCATATTTGTGCAACTTAAACTAGAAAACAGGGTTAGGCGTAAGTTTTTTTTTTTACTTGTCTATAAACAGACATTACTTTCTTTAGGGGAGGTGGCTAGGTTAGGGTTAAAGCGTCTAAGCTTGATGTCTTCATTCATGAATCCTAGAAACTCTCTCACCTTGCTAGCGCCACACTTTAACCTTCAATTGCTCTAACTTTTGTGTGTAATCAAGCATCAACCCCAACCCTTGTAACAATATGCACCACTCATTTTAATCGCCTTTATTAATTATAATACCCTCAGTCTCATCATTCATCAAGTTATTTAATCCCTAAAATTAACTTGCATAGTTTAATTATCCTTAATCAATAATCGACATTAATTAATTAATTAATTAATCCTCCATTAACTATAACTATTAATCCTCCATAATTATTAATTTCCCATTAACTATAACTAATCCTCCATTAATTATCTTCCATAATTATTAATGACT
>ML789215.1:88148-99636 GCA_009831015.1 Picea engelmannii | reverse complement strand
TTTAAAAGACCTTTTATATTTACAATAAAAATAAAGACTTGTTGAAAGAAAGGTAACTATGAACAAAATATGAAAACAAATCGGTATGTACAATGAGAGTTCAAAAACATATTACTACATGAAAATCTTAAGGTACCATCCGTTGACAGGGGCAGTAAGAATATTTCCATCGAGGTTTTCCAATAAAAATGCATTATTTCCCTTAGAGGCTGCAATTTTGAATGGTCCACACCAGATCTGATCAAACTTACCATGTTTCCTAGGATCCTCTTTTCTAGCTTCCCATTTTAGAACCAAATCACCAGGGAGAAATTCCCTATCTTTAGATTTTCGGTCAAATAAGGCTTTTATATTATCTTGATACTTATGTAGATTTTCATCTACTTCTGCCCTATTTTTTTGAATTTTGATCAACTGATTTATCCTCCTGGTAATGTCATTTGGTTCTTCTTGTGATTCTTTCTAGATTTTCATTATCGGTAGCGCTAGATTTATTGGTAGAATGACGTCAACACCATATACCATCTGAAATGGAGACATTTTTATTGACTGTTTTGTACCTATCCTATTAGCCCACAAAGCATATTTTAAATGCACATGCCATGCTTTCTTATTTTCGGTTAGTATTTTCTTAATTATAGTGATCAAGCTTTTGTGAGATTACTCAGCTAACCCATTTCCCTGTGGATAGTAGGCCTTGGAGTGTCCTATCACGATATTATATTTTTGGAAAAATCTTATCATGGCCATGGACTTGAAGGACTGAGCATTATCAGTAACTATTTTTCGGGGACAACCAAATCTAGATAAAATATTTTCCTCCAAAAACCTGATCACTACCGAGTCAATTGCGTTTCTCATAGGAATAGCTTCCACCCATTTAGTGAAATAGTCTGTAGTAGTTAGAATCCATTTGTGTTGAGCACTAGAGTGTGGATGGATTTCTCCAACAAAATCAAGACCACATTGCTAAAATGGAGCTTCATTTTTAACTGGGACTAAAGGTAAAGATGGGACTTTCTGCTTGCCTGTGAACAACTGATAAGGATTACAAGTTTGTACTTTAGTGTTTACATCCGTAAATAACTTTGGCCAGTAATACCTGGCTCTTAGGATATTATAAGTCATTGCTCTCCAAGCATGATTTCATCCACACACTCCTTCGTGGAATTCATCTATAACCTTTTTGGTTTCAGTTTTTACTAAGCATCTCAGTAGGAGACCTAGGGGGGTCCTTCCAATATAACTTACCATATATAATACAATATTTTACAACATGCAATTTCAATATCCTAGCCTTAGATGGGGTTAATTCGTTGGGGCATTGAAGGGTTAGTAAATAAGAAACAATATCATGGTACCAAACTGAAGAAGAGAATTTGGGTAGAATTTTGGTTGTGGACACAGCAACATCGAGTTCATCTATCTCAAAAATTCCTTCATTTTCTTGCAGATGGTTTATTCTGAGTGCTTTCAAATTTGATTCGACCATCAATTTAGCCAAACCCTAGCCTTTAAAAAGTTTAGTTGGTTTAACTTCTAGGTTGAATTCCTGGATTTTGGCTAACCATCTACCTCTCCTTCCGTCACTGTCAAGTTGAACTAGTATATCCTTAACAGAACTTGTAGGCACATAAGCAATGATCTTTGAGTCAAGTATGTAAGTTCTAAAGGCCTTAAGAGATTTCACCATTTCATAATCTTGTTTTTCCAATATGTCATATTTCAACTCAACATCTTTGAGAATTTTACTAAAAAATGCAATAGGCTGCTCAAAACCCTCATCATTTTTCTGTAACAATACAACTGTGATAGTGTGTTAAGAGGCAAAAAAAAAAATTAGAAACTCCTTTGTATAATTTGGGCTTGCCAGAACTAGTGCTTCACTTATCACTCTCTTGATACGTTGAAACAACGCTTTGGCTTCAGTTGTCCACTTCACCTCGCTATATTTCTTAAACATATATGTAATCAATTTTATGATTTCAACAAAGTTAGGGATGAATCTTCTCAAAAAAATTATTTTCCCTAAAAAAGACTGAATTTCTTTTACATTTCTAGGAATATTTATAGTATCTATTGCCTCAATAATTTTTGGGTCGATTTTGATTCCATCCCTAGAAACTATATGACCCAAGAGTTTACCTTCTTGCATTTCAAAATGAGATTTCTTGGGATTTAGTGACAAACCAAATTTGTGAAATTTCTCGAAAGTTTGCTTGAGGTGTACTAGATGTTCTGCATCAGATTTAGAAAAAACAGTCAGATAATCAAGGTATATAACAACAAACTTATCTCTTTCACCCACGAAATCGATTTCCATAGCTCGTTGGAAAGTTTCCCCTGCATTTATTAAACTAAAAGGCATTTTGTCATACATAAAAGTACCCCAAGCGGTGGTGAATGCAGTCTTTTCTTTATCATCTTGATATACTGCAATTTGATTGTAGCCTGAAAAACCATCAATCATAGACATTATGTTAGCTCCAACTACTTTCTCTAAAACATGATCCATCTAGGGTAATGGATAATTGTCCTTAAGTGATGATCGGTTTAAATTTCTAAAGTCAACACACAGCCCGATTTCACCGTTTTTCTTTCTTACTGGGACTAAATTTGCAACCCACTCAAAGTATCTCAGTGGGCAATGACCTTGGCATCCAAGAGTTTCTTCACTTCTTTCTCTATTACTGGGAGCATTACGGGGTTTATCTGCCTAAGATTTTGCCGAAAAGGTTTGACACCTTGTTTCAGAGGGATTTGATGTTCCATAATGGAAGTATCGTAAGTCCTTAATTCATCATAGGACCAAGTGAAAACATCTTTATATTGTCTAAGCAACTCATCATACTTTCTTTTTATCTCAGGGGGAAGGTATTTGGATAACTTTACTAACATTGAATTTTCTTTGGTACCTATGTCACAATCTTCAACTTCAAAGGGATGTCATCATGATTAAATAACCTCTCTAAAGGGATCAAGCCTTTGGGAATCTGATTATTTTTTAATACAAGAATGCGATGATTAGAAATATTTTCTTGAAACTCTTGGGGATCTTCCCCTTCCTGCATGATCCAGGCAGGATCATTCTGGTTTTCCTGGTCGACATGTGTTTCGACAAACTCATCTACCATTCCTAAAAAAATTATGAGTTGTTCATCATCCTCAAAAACTTGCCAATGTTGTATGTTATTCGGTATCGAGGGCCTATGTCTCATCTCTATATGATATTTAAGTTTGAAAACTGTTGGAGGTGCAAAGGTCAAGGCTGCTTTAGCCAATGAATCTGCTCATTGATTTTCAGTCCTAGGGATGTAATGAACATTATCTGATGAAAATAATTTCTCAATCAAATCCCAAGCATAGTTCCTATAATCCCTTAACCTTAGGTGATTAGCCTAGTATTGATGATTGGTTTGTTTTATGATCAGTTCAACATCACCATAGACTTCTAAGTTTTTTATGTTTAATTTTCTGGCAGCTTTTGAACTATCAAAAAACATCAAAAAACATTTTCCAAACTCCTGAACTATATACATCTTTATTTATTTTTTATTCTTTTTCTTTTTTCTTTTCTATACAGCTTTCTTCTACACATACATCAATATCATCGTCAATAGATAGAATAAAATTCCCTAGATCCTAATCAACAATATAAACATGGCAATTATTTGGATTAAGTGAGTTACTTATCATAAACGCCAACCTGGTTTCTCTGTACAAGTGCGTGAACTGTCCTCCAAAAATCGGGATCGTGGTGTACATCATGTCGAGTTGGAGGGATCCTCCAAGTTTGGTGCCCCAAGATTTGGATAAAAACATGCCATACTTTGGGGGTATATCAGCAACAACCACATCCATTAGAATGCTTTTCAAAGGTATCTTTGCAAGATTAACTACTAAATCTGTTATCATACCTATACATTTGACTTTTCTCAAATCAAATGAATACAAATCTCCATAAGGTCGAGTGATTTTGAGACCAAGTATATCCATAACAGCTTTAGGCATTATATTGTGAGAGGCTCTAGAATCCAACATGCAATTATGGAGCAGGTGATCGTGCAAAATTAGTGTGAGATAGAAAGGGGCAATGGTATCTCTAGCACCTTTGAAATGTGGATCAAAAATTATATTAGCCTTATCATCTTCTAGATTTATCACATCAGCCTGACTTTCAGTATCTGAAAAAATAATTATTTTGGCAATTTTCTTTCTATATATTGGATTTTTTTCTAGTTCGACAAGAGGTATAGGGATTTTGATTTTATTAATTTCATTTACTAGACTGAAATTTCCCATTGTTCTATCAAATTCTGTGGTTTGGGCTTCTATCCTTTTTTTTTCAGTTTTATATTTTTGTGAGGTTTGTGTTCCAGCGATAGGATCCTCTGTTTGCCTTGTGATGATGACTGATGTTTCTATTGGCTTTTCCTTGGTAAGCTATGTTTCAGCAGTCTTGGTTTTAACAGTCTTCTTTTCAACAACTTTTGAAACTGTCTCATCTGTTTCCCTCCTTGGCAAGATTTTCTTCGCTGGGGTGGTTGTGATGTTCCTGTCTTTAGGCCTTCGGTTGTACTTCTGGTGGAGTTCGGACATTATGTCATCAGCGACTCCTTGATAGGTTGAAATTTTTGTAATCTTGTTGTTCTTGTTATTTCCATATCTGTACTCTGTTTTTAGGGATTTTTCATAATCTTGTCTTGTTAAATAAGGTCGTTGACAGTCATCACCAATATTATTTATGTCTTCTTCTAACTACTCAAACTCTTTCATGTCTTCTCCTCCTATAAAGTTTTCACTTTTAAAGGGGGCTTGGATTTTTTGATCCTCATTCTTAATTTGTCTTTGTTAAGTTTGAGGGTTGGGATTCCTTCTGAAATCCTTTCTAGTGAAATGTTCGTTCTTTGATTGGTCTAATTCCATTCTTGAGATCTTATTCGAAAATTCTTTAATTATCCTCGACATGTCATCCATCTTTTCTTTAGAAGACCTACCTAATGCAGAGGGTCCCGTTGGGTCTCTGTACCGTCTGGTTTCCCTATTTCCTGTTTCAAACATTGTTTTTAGCTTACCTGAAGACATCATATTTGACTCGATTTATAACGCATCATCTTGCATCTTGGTGAGTTGCATTGATCTTTCCCTCAATAACAAAGAGAAATAGGGATCGAAAGCCCCAACAAAAGTGACCTTCACTATAGGTTAGGAAGGTTTAACCTTAGTTGGAATTTTATTATATAGTTTATTAAATCTTTTGGTAAACTCAGGAACCGATTCAGAATTTTTCTTTCTCAGAGCCCCAAACTTGGTTAGATAGTAGAGATGGTCTTTCCTTTCTCCCCATTGTCTGATAAAAGTGCTTTCCAATTCATCGTATGACCCTATCGATCCTGCTTCTAGAACTCAGAACCAGGTTCTCACCTATCCTTCAAAGGTTTGAACTGAGTCTCTAATAAACATCCTCATGTTCAAGACCAAGGATATCATCAAATTGGTCAAAAGAATTGATGTGTTCGACAGCGGTTAAGTCTCCTTCTCCCATGAATTTCAGAATATTTTTCATGTAATTCTCCGACAGATCATGAAGGGGGTCTGGGAGAACTAGAGGGGCATATATTGCAGCAACCTTAGAAAATATTATGGGAGGTGGAGGTGGCCCTTGACCGACTCCTCCTCCTCCTGCACCTCTGACACCACCTGCTTCAGTTGCGGCCATTGAAAAATTAGGGGATGTAAGTTGGAGATTATAAAGAGGACTTTTAAAGCGGTCTAGTAACCCTTCGGTTCTAAATAAAGGTTCTTTAAAATTATCAGATCAATGTTGACGATGAAAATAAAAGAAAGATTTATTACCTTAACAGTTTTTACCTTTTTTCAGTAATTTGGGGTACATTACAAACCTACTTATATCATCCATGCTTTTTATTTCTATAATCATATCATCAACATATAACACCTATATAATGAATAGAACATTTTCTAAACTTTTTAAGTAAACACAATGTTCATACTCGGTTCTTGTAAAATTTTGGCTCACCACAAATGAATCAAAATTCTTGTACCATTGTATGGGAGATTACTTTAGGCCATACAATGAATTCTTGAGATTGAAAAAATTTATTATAATAGAATCCTAAACCAATCCTTGTGGTTGTTCCATATATACATTTCTTCATCCAAATCTCCATGTAAAAATGTTGCTTTAACATCTAGTTTCTCTAACTAAATATCAAGTAAAGAAACAAGTGATAATACTACATGAATAGAAACAATCCTAACAACTAGTGAAAATATTTCAAGGAAATCAATACCTTGCATTTAAGAGTACCCTTTTTCATCAATCTTGCTTTGTACCTTTCAAATTTATCATCAACACCCTTTTTGACTTCGCAACCCATTTGCAACCAATAGCTTTCCTTCCATTTGGGAGTTCAACTACGTCCCATGTTCTATTTTTCTCAAAGGAATCCATTTCTTCTTTCATTTTTGTCTTCCACTTATCACTTTCAATAACATCCATCGCTTACCAATAAAAATAAGGTTCTCCATAATTATAAATCAAACCAATAGATTAAACATAATCTTCATGCCTCTTAGGAGGATTTTTGTCCCATGTAGATATCCTCGGAGATGGTTGTGGAATTTCCACATTTTATTGTATATTTTTTGCATCCTCATATACCTCTTCAAAAGCTTCTCCCTACTCCATATTTTGTATACATGGTTGTGTTTCCAACTAATTTTTTTTATTTTGTGGTACATGGTCCTATTTCATTTCAATTTCTACTATGTCTAATTTTGTGAGAGGGGATTTATCAAATACTACATATTTTCTAATGATGATTTTATGGGTAGTAGGACCCCACAATTTTATCCCTTAACTCCATCACCATAGCCAAAAAATATGTATTTCTTTGATACAAACTTATAAAGTTTATATTTAGAAATAAAAGCATAAGCATCACAACCCAAAAAAATTAGATTCAAGTAAATACATGAAAGAACTGTCCATACCTATTCAGGAATCTTATAGTATATTACAACTAATGGTGACCGATTTACTAGATAGCAAGTTATAGTGACTGATTTTTTATGCAGGATCATTGCTATCACATCAAAAATAAGTGGAGGTAGAAGAGAACTCGACACCTCAACGCATCGAAGGAATCAAAACCAACCTTGACCAGCTTGGTAGTGGTGTGGAGATATTTTTTATTTTCTTGTTAATTAAGTTAGCTATATGTGAAGTTGGGCCACGGTTTGAAATGACAGAACGATTGTAAATCTTTACACAACTATAATATATTGCAGGTGTAGGATAATTTCCCTGATTAGTCATTAGGGTGCATGTAATTAAGCTAGCTAGGTAACCGCCAGAGTAGAAGGTGATATAATTTAGATAGGAGGAAGAAGAGAGAAGAGGCTCTAGGTCCTTAGACAAGTTTTCATTGTTTTCTATGTCTGTAAGGGATAGCCACTGTAATTATGTTTTTTTCTTTGAAATGAATAGAACAGAGAAAATTGATCCAATGGTACTTTGTTGATACGTTTTCATAGTTTAATTGTTATGATGAGTTTTTGAATGTATGAGGTTCATGGTGAATGAGTAAATGAATAAGTCTATAAGTATTTATCTTCTATAAGTTATGCAAGGAGTGCATATCGAATGCAAGGAGTGCATGTTAGAGAGTCTTTTTCAACTCAAAGCTCAGAAGACATAGCGTGGGACTTTCGTATGCAGAGTGTGCATATTGAGCGCAAGGAGTGTGCATCACTATTATAAATGGACATAATTTATGACGCCCTATTGTCGTACCCCCAACGTTTTTCATCTCTCAACCACCGCTTATGAGGGCTCAACAGGGGTCGGAAAATATCCTGTGGTTTTTCCGACATTTGACGATCATTGATATTCTGACTCCCCTAACGTCTGACGACCGACAACCTTTATAAATTTAATTTCAAAGGACAACTGAAAACTATCGAAGATGTATTTCGGTCTACCGACGAATATTCTGATGCTATCCCACCGACGCGGCCGATGAGCATGTTGTAGCTCTGATGCTTTGTTGGGAGTGTTTTCCATCGGAAGTCCAACCTGTAGTAGTTGGAAGTCCAACCTGTAGTATTCGGAAGACCGACAGACCTAAATATTTAAAAATAAAAAAAATGTTGAAAAGAGGCGAGGCATTATTTTTCTCATGTTCATAAAAGACACAGAAGGTTTCTTCAACACTGACCAGCCCATTCCAGTTGCCAAATTCTACAAGATCCCGAAGAAAATCATCTTTTGTCTCAAGCTTCAGCAAAGGCAGAGATGGATTGGTTGTTGCAATTGGAAATGGGGAAAATAAATGGCATGGAATTTATCAAAAGATGATTCTATCAAGTAATAGGGAAAATAAATGGCATGGAATTTATAAACATTAGTCCCTCATGGTTGCATAAATGTATTTTCCATGTTCATACCAAACCAAAATTTATTCACTTGTAGCACCTATGGGATTCACAAAATGGGTTTAGTAACTCTAATCATCTAGTCATACCATTTGTTGAAAGTGGCCTCATTGAATGCAAAATTCTTGGTGTCCTTCCAACTCTTCCAAGCATCAAATTGCAATGAAAGAATTTGTTGATTGGGCATGGGATGAAGTTATCTTCCCTATAGGGGATTCCATTTCCACATCCCAAAAGTAACCAATGGATAGACAAAGATGAATTAGGTGGATTATGTGTGGGGATTAGCACATGCTTGAAAGACTTCATCTATTAATAAATTAAACCATTTCAATTTAGTTCCCTGTACACATAATTTAGTGACAAATTGGGCATCCATGTTGAATTATTCCTTGGTGTACTATTTACACATGAGATGGATTGTAATCAACTAGGAAGCAAAATGTCCCTCGGGGTTAATAATCAATGAGATGATGGCATCACAACCTCCCCTATATGTACCATACTTGTGGTATAGGCTAGGTTCATCCTTATTGCGACCATGCTTCGTCATAGCTTGAAATGCATGGGAGACATATTCCCCCTCCATAGACAACCTTGTTAAAATCTGTACATCATGCACATGTATAGGGTATTCCCATTCAATCCATATGTAATGCCAAAGACCAACAAGTCATGCAACACCACAAAATTATATTTACAGAGAGGTTCAAACATAGGCTTCCAAACTATAGCAGTGTCACTAGACTCAAATGGAATGTAATCAAGATAGGCTTCATGTCTAGGAACAAGTAATCTTCAATGAAGTTTTTGTTGACCAGTCTCATTTTCTCAACCTTCCAATGCAAATCCTATAAAAATTCAACTCTCAAATCATAGAAATCTATTGGAACTACTTCTTTTGTTCACAGTGTAGCTTTTAGAACCAAAACCCTTCTTGTCAATGCCTTACAAATCTAATAAAAATAAAACTAGATTTTATGACTCTAAACTCTACAAACTCTCGTCAATGCCTTACCCTTCTTGTCAATGCCTTACCATTCATCTTTTGCCAAGAACAATCTGTTATACCAAGCAACATTCTTCAGAAAGATCCTCTTCTAATTTCTCAGGCGAAAAATCAGTTGGTTTTAGTTGGAGAATTCCCTTGTCTTGTATAGGTCTCAACCATGGACACTTTGATTTTACTCCTGAGAAATTAGAAGAGGAGATTTTTGGTAGAATTCACTTGTCTTGTATAGGTATCAGCCATGGACTCTCAAGCTTAAAGTGCTTCAAAACCTGCATACAACAATGACCAAATTACTTCAATTGTCACTAAACAACTTCAATAGCTAAATATTGTCTAACCTTCAATAGCTAAGTAAACAAATTATAAGTATTTAAACAAATACATATCGATCCTTATGGGTATGGAGAACAATATCACATCCCAGAAATTGTACAAAAGATTACAATGGACGCCAGTTCAGATTTTGTTGAAATTACATATTTAGCCCCAGGAGAATCAAAACAATGTTTAGTATAAAATAGAAATAGACACACTGCAACTTGATAGCCTTTTGATCCCAAATCCACTTTTCTGTGAGTCGATATTAAAATTCTTGGACGGGACCGCCAATGACAAACATAAGAGGATTTAAAAGATAAATACAAAATAAGGGCCATATCCATACTCTAGCTACAAACACAAAAATTGTGATAGCTACCAACTCTGAAGTTTATATTTACCCCGAGACGAATCAAAACAATCTTGAGAATAAACCATTGTAACAATCATTGATTTTTATCAACACAAAATTAAATCACAAAATTGTTTACAAAATCAAAATGCTACTTATAGATCAACTTCAGTGTAGAAAATAGAAATCGACATGCTACAACTTGATAGACTTTGAGCACATTGGAGAGGGTCGCTATTAAAAAAAATAAAAAATAGGGTTTTAAAAGAAGAAAGGAGAAACAATGAAAATTATATAACTAGACCATATAATAGAATAAACTTTGCAATTTCAACATATGGCCAACATATACAATTGAAAACCAGCTAATCACTAATTATTGTCTAACCTTCAATAGATAATTAAGAAATTATATAACCATGTGATTTATGAAACATTACTTTGGAGATTATAAAAGAAAAATACACCCTTCAAAACAATGATGCATCATATATATAATTAAAACTTCTAGACCAAACCCCTTATTTGTGCTAGTTTCACCTTCGAGTTACAGTGCCATGAGTTGCTTCATGCTCAATAGTTTTCCATCAAGACAAACCTAGACAAGACAACAAAATCCAAGATTATTCAATGGACATATTTAACCTCCAGGATATTCCTACTCAAGATACTAGATCGCTACATTGGACAATCTAGAATATTAAATAAAATATGTATTTAAAAAAAATTATTCAACTGCAATTATTTACTATATGTTATGATGCACTAAATTGAGAATGTCAGAACATACCTTGACAATGCTTACAAGCACCTTATCAGCCTTCTTTTGGAGTAGCCCCTCATCATACTAGATTCAAACATCGACTTACTCACTGAGAACAAACTACAAACATGATAGTTATATAACTAGAAATAACTCATGAATGGGATCCTATTGGTTTCAAGAATAATTTATTGGAGCCATCTAATCTTGCAGCAAACCTCCCTTGATCTAACGAAGCAACAACAAAGTCAACATTGGCTTTGTTGTTGCTTCGATGGATCGAGAGAGGTTTGGTCCAAGATTAGCCAATTCCTAATTTATTCTCTACTAAACAGGGCCAACCACGTGAAGTTGGAAGCTCTTATGGCCCTCCCCGCCCCCTCAAATCACTCTCAATTCCCCAATACCCAATCTAACTGATATATTTAGGGTAAAAACTAAAGTAGATAGAAATTTAATATTTTTTCTCACAATATGCTTACTACAGATTGGATCTAAACATAAGGGTAAAAAGAAGATAATAGAAATATAACAAAAATTTTCAGATCACATCAAGAAGATAACCATTGATAGCAATTGAATA